>JARHVA010003263.1:1227500-1412500 GCA_037957365.1 Torreya grandis | reverse complement strand
TTTATATAGTACATTGTTAAAAAAATAGAAAGACTTGTTACCTTGTTTGTTAGATAATTATTAAATTGAATATATATACAAGGCAAGGGTTAAATTGGTTTATCATGGTCACTATGTTAGTATTAATAGTAGTTATAATCTAATTTGACATGAACTTGTGGTAAGTCAATGTTATAATTACTATTATAGTTTAATTGTTTAATGACTATTGTGATGTCAATGATATTTATAAATAAAAGGATTATTATATTGTTAATTATGTGGAAAGTTTTAAAATTAGGGTTATTGGGCATTGAAATAGTGCTAATCAATTATAATGAAAAACATAGACTTTACTTTGTAATTACATGGAGTGATGCCAAAATTCTACCACTTATTTTGGGTTGCATGGAGTTTTGGCAGAGATAGGGCCAGTTCAGTTATCATGAATTTAGAATGCAAGAGAATAAGATAAAGGAGATGATTGGAGATACATAGAGGGAAGAGGTGGAGAAATGTGAAGAGTTCAATCAAAAATTGAAAAGGGTAACTCGAATTTGGCAAGGCTATGACTTCTTTAATAGGTTGGTTTATTGATTGAATTCATTGTTTTTTTTCATGTGTTATATCAATGAATCTAGTAAATTAAAATGAATAGGGTTTCTTTCTCTATTATGAAAATTTTAAAATAAAATAGAGTGATATACTTAGCATTGGGGATGACTCGACCATCCATAGAGTTGAATATATGAATCTTTGAACCCTCATCTAATAACTATGATATGTAAATCCTTTGCCAAAATATTTAGCTAAGTTTTTAGTATAGAAATTTTGAGTATTTATGGGAGGGTTAAATAGATATGAGAGAATTTAGAATGAGTTGTATAATAATTTGTAAATTAAACTTTAATGGTAGAAAACCTATCAAAATATCTAGGGAAAAATTCATGACAAAATGGTTTATCAATTTGAAATTAAGTATCATTATGGGGTTTGACTTTAATATAGTATTAAAACATTATTAGAATCATTCCTTTCCTTTAAAAAAATATACAAGGTTGTTTATTTATGTATGAAATGAGTCAAGTTCTTTTCAACCCAAGTAGGGCACAGTTGGGATTGTAGGATAAAATTTGTCTTTAACAAAACATGAATCAAGCCTTTCTTATTTTCATTCAAATCTATTGGATTATGATGTGTTAAATCGGGTCAAAGTTTCATTGAATAAGCCTAGAGTAGGGCATGGTTGTGTGTATAAAGTTTTAATGGATAAATTTGTGAAGATACATATATATGTAAACTTGTAGATGGGTTAAATGATGTTATATAGAAATTAACTCAGCCTTAAGAATTTTTATTTTGGACTGAAATGTATAAATATGCATTGGAATATTTATATAATCTCAAGACTTATATTTGATTATCTATCAATATGAATATACTCATGTATATAAATATGTTGTGTTCATTTTTTGGTTCTTAATTTACTTATACCATTGAAATTATATTAGGTATAAATTGTAAGTGGTGATTGTATGAAGAATAGTAATTTCAATATGATTATATTGTGGAATTTTTCATTGTGTGTAAAACCTATTTTTTATATATACTCGTACTTGTATTAAGAGGTCAAAGTATGATTTATTACAACTTGTAGGCATGTACGTATATAAAGCCTTTCCTATATATATATATATATATATATATATATATATATATATATATATATATTTGGCTTTGTATAATTGTAACCATGTGCCGTAAGTTATATTAAATTGTAAAATGTTAGATTTTTAATACAACTGTTATGATAAAGATGAAACTTATCAGGATTTTATGTGACCACAAAATGACTTATTCAACCTATTGAGATATAAGTAAAGATATGTTTTCATTTATTATAATCAGCATATTTATAAATGTGAACGAGTTTGATATGATTGAATGTTATTTGAGGAACTTAGTTAAGGGAATGAGTTTTTGAAATTTTAACTCAGATGTATAAACTAAAGTTCAATCTTCAATTGATTTAATAAATAATTTAACTTAGTGTTTTGGATGAGTGATATAATATGTATATAAATATATGTGATACTAATTATTTGATGTTAAATTTGAATCAAGTATACCATATACTGATATACATATTTAGTTCGATGTTTAAGAACGTTTTTGGATATAACAAAGTTATATGGGTACATTTGTTTACTTGAAATACTAAACTAATTATAAATATGAATAATATGGATTCAATGAAACTTTAATTATGTAGTGAGATGTGAATTAAGGTAAACTATTTTAATGTTGATTAGCATTAAAATAGCTTATTGATACATTTTTGACATATGAAATAAAGTAATAAGATGGTAAGTGATGTTATATATATGAATAACATAATGTTAGAGTTTCAAGTTATAATTGATAACTTGATGTCATGATTTATAATCTTACCTAGATGTTTTGATTTTATTGATGACTATTTTAAAATCTATGCATATATCTAATTTTATTGTGAAAAATATATAAATTAGATGTTTGGATTTATTGCATTTCATTTTATGTATTAAATGAATGTATTTGAGATTTCCTTTCTCGGCATATATTATATATGCTAGTAAGTAAAACTCATTATAAATCTGGTGGTTTTATATTATTAATATATAAATCAAATCTCTTGTTAATGACCCTAAATAAGTAAGTGAGATGGATTCCACTTTCTTAATTAGTGTCACTAAAACATGGATAAGGTGTAATATGATTGAGTGATCTGTATGAATTTGAATGATCCTTGATATCAATAATTATATAAAAACTTTGGCCAAAGTAATGTTTATGGTTAAACATTATCATTTCATCTATTTGATTTAGTTTACATTTTTAGTAAAATATAATTTTAGAACATATTATTTATGATATAATGCACATAATAGTTATCTTACAACACAGGTTCTAGTTGTCACTCTTGATTCCCACACTGTCATTATCTACCCATCTATGAAGGGAGGTCCATTCCCTAGTTGGGAGATTTTTTGAGGGATATATGGTTCATGGTTGGTGTGGAAAATCACTCAGATGTTTTTCTCCCTCATGATTACTTATGGATCTTTGAGTTTGTTGAGAATCATATTCTCAGTGGAGCATTGTATCATTTTACATTATTATTATTATTATTATTATTATTATTATTATTATTATTATTATTATTATTATTATTATTATTATTATTATCACATGTATTATGCTAAAATTGTACTATTATACCATTACAATAGTTGGATGTAATATTGTGTCGGTTGTGGCTAAATTTATTAATATAATTTTATGGAATAAATTTAGTATTCATTTTTATATTCATTAATGTACTTGATCTTGTGATGTTGTGATCATTATCTAAATAGATTAGCTCCATATCTTTCTATTTGGATTAGCTTAACTAATGTATTTAGTTAAAGATCATTGTATGTTAGTTTCACCATGATGAAATTCTATAATTTGAATTTGTGTAAATGTTAAAAAAAAAAAACCTTATTATAGTAAAACCCAATGGGATTTTTACATTGTGGTATCAGATTTGAGGCTCAAACTCTAGGACTTAATTATTCCAATAATGCAAACATATTATCCTATTAAGAAGTAATAAAAATGGTTTGAAATAGAACTAGACGTGAGGGTACTTAAAAAACTAATCATCTAGTAGATCCAAATCAATTCATCACTAAGTAAGTTATGAAGTTAGATTATATCCTTGCATACATGCATAAAACTAGGGATCAAATCATGGCTCTAAAATAGGAAGTACATGGGCATGTTGAGGAGAATGTTTAGGAATAAATTAAAGATCATCCCATTGAGAAAAAAAATCCTCAAGATCAGCGCTATGAAGAAGTTCCACAAGATGCGAAAGCTTGAGTATCTATAGAGTTGACATGCAATATAAAAAAGGTGAATCCACTCAAGTTTGATGGAACCATTTTAGGAGATAGAGCTAAAGCATGGCTAACAAAGATAGAAAAGTATTTCAAGATTTAGAATTAATCTAAAGTCACCAAAGTAGTTTGAGTGTCATATCATCTTACTAGAGAAGACGTAACTTGGTGGGAAAATAAGAAGCTTGAGATGAACCTTGACTCTAGTGCCACCACTTGGGAGTAGTTTCTGATATTATTTAGGTCACGATGGATTCCATAACTATATTTTAATCATAAGATCATATATTTTCAAAACCTTAAGCAAGGAGATATATCTATGAATAAATAGTGGGAGCAAACTAAATTCATAAAGTATGTTCCTCAGTATTAGGTGGATGAAAGGTTTCAAATCAAGAAGTTCATTATGGGATTAAAACCTTAAATCAGTTTTGAGGTGGATGTGTAAGGGCCATATACCATGATTAGGTGTTCAAAAAGGTAGCCAAGTAGTAGTAAAAACTAAAATATCTTGCTCAGTTTAGGGATAAGTTCAATAAAATGTTTTGAGGTCCTAAAATGAATTTCAAAAATAAAAATTGGAAGAGGAGTGGAGACTCCAAGAGCTAACTTAAGAACTAGAATGGTAAGTTCAATAATATCTCAAGAAATAATAAACCTAGAAATGGTTTCAAGAGAAATAAATAGTTATATAGAAGAGGACCACTGAGAGGTTAATTCATTTGTAGAGGTGAAAATTATGCTAGAAAGTGTACTCAAGGTAAATCAAATGGAAAGAATAAGGGTTCTACTTCACAATAGGGATCTTTTATGTAGTGGATTCATGTAGTTGTTGAAAATCATCAAGCTGAGTTCTAAGCCTCTCTTATTGAACTGAAAGGTATTTTGTTTGATCACCTAGTTTCTATTTTTATTGACACTATAAATACTAAATGTTTATTACTCCTAGAATGCTTAATAAGTTGTCTAGAAAATCTAGGATTATGGCAAATGTGTGGTCAATATAGTATGAGAATGAGTCAAAGGTTAAGGTTGATGATTGTCTAATGGAATTTGAAATTAGGTTACCTGAATTCACTACAATAGTGGATATGTATGTTGTATTGTTAGGGTCATATGATGTGATCTTAGGAGTTAATTAGATTGCATACCATAAATCTAAGGTTGATTTATAGCTTAAGAAGGTTGAGTGTCAAGATGATTTTATAAATTAGACACAACTTCAGGTTGAGAAAAGAGAGTTGAAGCTTAGGTAAATTTTTGTACTCAATAAGGCTTAGAGGAAAGGATGCCAAGCATTTATTGTTAAAATAAATGAGATGGAAGAATCTAAGGAATGATCCATTGAGGATTATATTTTTATTAAAAACTTTTATGATGTGTTTTTTGAGGAATTATGTGGATTACTACATAAATGTGAGCTTAATTTCTTGATTGACATCATACCTAGATCTAAGCCATAATACAAGGCACCATACATAGTGACAACTACCGAATTAGTTGAGTTGAATGTTCATATTTAGGATTCATTATTAAAAGGGTTGATTTGATAAATTATGTCATTATGGGATACACCAGTCATGTTCATAAAAAATAACTATGGTACTCTTCCCTTGTGTATTGATTATAGGATATTAAACAAGGTGAAACTAAATAACAAGTATTCATTACCTCTCATTGATTATCTCTTTGATCAGATGCGAGGGGAAATAATATTCTCCAAGATTCATCTTTGAGCAAGGTATCATTATCCTAGAATCCAAAATGAGGGCATTCCTAAAATAACATTCAGAACTCAGAATGGGAACTACGAGTTCACAATGTTGCCTTTCAGGTTAACAAATGCTCTAAAAACATTTATGAATCTTATGAATAGTTTGTTCATGGATTATCTATACAACTTTTTGTTGGTTTTTTTGGATGACATTCTCATATATTCTAAGAATGAGGAAGAACATCTTCAACATTTATAACTAGTTTTGTAGTGGTTCTAGAAGCACAAACCATATGGTAAGTTGTCCAAGTGTGCATTTTTATATAATAAAGTGTAATATTTGGGACACATTATATTTATATATGGAATTTTAGTTGATCTATAAATGATAAGAGCCATAATGGAAGGGTCATTGCCTAAAAATATGCATGAGGTAAGGAGTTTTATAGGACTAGCAGGTTATTATAAGAAATTTATTCCAAATTTCTCAAAGATAGCTAACCCAATTACTGTTAGAGGTACAATAAATGAGAGGGGGGGGTGAATTAGTGATGAAAAAAATTAAATTCCAATACCAAAAATTCAAACTCTTAACCAATAAACAAAAGCATTCATGAAGTATATAAACCATTTATTACAAAGAATAAAATAAATTATGCAAGATCAACACACATAACACATGGATTATGTGGGAAAAACTCATGGGGGATAAATCCCACTCTCAAGTCTATAAAAAAGTGGAATATAGTCCTATAAGAGATTTACAAACAAGAGACTTTAGTGAAGCACCCACTTCACAAGGAGCACCAACCCATAAGCATGAATAAGCACCCACTTGTCCTAAATGTTGAGTGCCCACATAACACCTTATGATATTAATGCCTCCATATATCTGATTGAATTTAAATCTAAAGTAAAAACAATTAATATCAACTCTTCAACCCTTCAAACTTCCTCAAGCCTTCACACATAAGCAATGCATCCAAAACAACCTTTTGGATCACTCTACACCTCTTCACTCATCCTCAATATTGAACCTTACAAGAACACTATTATAACATCATAAATATTACCTCTATGTTACAAACATATTATTCACACTACTCTAATCTTTAATCCATCCACCAAACACTCCCACACTTCTATTTTCTTCACTTTTCAACTCTAAAAACCTTCATCTTTGTTTATGTTCTTTATAGATCCTTCATGATCACCATCTTCTTGGTAAGATATAATACATAACTTAACTCTTAAATATTATATCACACTTATAATAATATAACCCTTAAGCAATAACATCTTTTAATTAGGCCTAAGAAGCCCTTATAGGTCCATGTAGACCTATTCATCATTTTAACACATCACTGCTCAAAACTAGGAACATAAGAGCACTTCAAAGCACATAGGTCCTTGCCATATGAACCCTAATAAATCTTAAAGTTATTAAATTAATCACTACACACCTCTGCATATGTAAAACCTATCAATCATTAGACTTGTACATGAAAACACCATGAACAAACCAATAGTTAACTTGTAAGTAATTGTTCATACTAAATATGGATTGGTCAAACCTCCAAAATCCATAAAAATGATCCTCAGGGAGTATAAAATACTTTCCAATATATAATTCACCTTGAAACATCCAAACACCATCAATAAAAACTCAAACATCTTTCTCATTTCATTTTTATAAGAAAGTCAAACACTCAATCAACTTTGAACCATAATAAATGCAAGTGTATGACTATTCAAACCTCCAAAAAAAAATTATTGGATTTATCTTGAAGTTATCTACCACTTTTATTTTTATACCACCATAAAATTTATTCATCATCAAAAGTTATTAACAAAATATTTTAGATTTGTTTTCCTTTGTAAATTCAAATATTTAAATTCTAATGGTCACATTTTAATGCAAATTTAACTATGGAAGCTAGTGAGATCTACATGGGAGACCAATGTTTCACTACCATAATTTTTTATATAAATAATGTCAAGACCTGAAAATCTAAACACATGATCTAGGCACAAATATAAACAAACCCATGTGACCACTTTTTTTTGACACCTTCACACGTGAGAATGTCGACATCATTAATATGCTTACTTAGGAAGTTCTACCAAGATGACTAGGATAACCTAGACCTTCACAAGACTATTCTAATGGATTAATTTAAGTTCTAAAACTATACCAATCACTATTTACCCCTCATATGATCCCTCAAACATGGTCAACACATCATCAACATCCATCACCTTGCCTATTAAAGCAAACACAACAGGGTCCATGCATGATCACTAAGGCACACTTTGTCATTAATAACCATGCATACATAACAACTCATGGACATTCTTGGAAACCTTAGTGAAATAATTGAAAAAACTTAAACACTTGTAAATGTTTTCAAAACCAATAACAAAATTGTGCACATACTCTTTCTCCCTTTACAAATACTTTTCCCCCTTTTGACACAATGACAAAGTGGGATTACCTACTGATCTTAAGGACCTATAAATGTTTTAAAAGACAAAATAAAGAAGGTTTTTCCTCTAATAGATGATATAAACTCCCCCTATCACTATGCATACCATTCCTTATCATAACTACCTCAAGCCTGTTCATTGACAACACTCTTCTTTGACCATGCACTGCTATATGAACAATAAATGAATAATATGAAGAAAATAAGAGTGATCAAACCTTAAGAACACTAAGAGGGACTCACCCTATGTCACCTAAACTTGGGCACCCATTGAGCACCTTCTTACCATCTCCAACCATGATGAAATTCCATAGTTGCCTTAAAATTTTCTCTCACAAGCCACCCATAAAATGAAGAGTGGTAATTCAATATTTTGATAAAGCATATATCAAGCATAAATCCAACTAAGAAACATATTTGGGGACAACCCTACATTTTTATTTTGAGTAAAATAACCAAAAATCACTCTTCTTCACACTGGCCTTGCCTAAAGGTCTAATAACCCTACTTGAACCTTGCAGAGCCCATAACTTTATATGTATACACCCTCATGACTTGAAATTTCATATTTGATTCATAATCATATGCCCCTCATTAATTCCAAGAATAATCATCTAACTCTTCCTCTGCATCATATCTCCTTCATAAATTGACCTACTGATTAGCCCTCTATTTGCATAAAAGCTCAACCATAGGCCAAAAGATATGCTTCTAGATGAATTTAAAGAACTTTTTGAGCACCCTATGGACATTTAAATATATTAAGCAACCTCATAATTCAAATCCTTTAGGAAGGTCACTAACCTATATGGTGTAAAACCTAGGGTATAAAAAAAAGGTCAACTTATCACCTATTCAATACTAGCTCTTGAATCTTCTCTCACACCTAGAGGTCTACAATACACAATTTTGGACCAATTTTTTAGGTTTTAATCCTTTGGGACCCATAAAACCATGAAATGGTTTTTGACTTGCTAGCCCTTAAGCAAGGACTACCATACCCAAGAGCCTTCAAAATTCTTCTAATTTATTTTAAAATACATTCAAACTTTAAATCCACCTGAAGCATACTTGTTTGATCTCAACACACGTTTCTATGCCAAAAAGTCATCTTGAACACTCATCAATATTCATTTGACACCTAGAATCAGTCATACTATGCATATAGACCCTGTGTATATAATGATCACTATGCTAAAACACCTTATAATAGTCATGGAAGCCTTTTAACATCTCCTCAACACATTTTTAATATGTACATATCAAATCCAATAGACATCTACCCTTGGTTAGCTTCCTAGACCTTAAATGCATCAATTTTGTAAGATGAACACACACTAGGTAGTGAACACTAAACAAAATGGTCAAATTGAACAAATGGTCATGAATGACTCTTTTGACTAGATGAGAACATATGAGCCCATGAAATACACTTGGAAAAGTCCTCTCCACACTCCATATCAACCTTACGTTCATTCTTCATGACTTGACCCTCTAAATAACACATCAAAATTTGATTAAAACTTGCTTTTAGGACCAATGTCTCTAAACAGATTTCTTGAAGCTTTTCATCACAAACCTATGGAGCAAACTCATGAAATTTTTGCTCCCCTTAACCAATGACCTTATAATGATCAATATATAAGGAGATGAATCCCAAGCTTTGTCTTATATATTCAAATGTTGCTTTTGTCAATGGTTTAATCGTAATATCTACAGGTTGTTCTTTTATAGGAACAAACTCTAACTTAACACTTTGATTACTCACTTGTTCTCTCAAGAAATGATATCTAAAATGAATGTTCTTAGTTTCTGAGTACATAAAAATATTATTAGAGATACCAATTACACTCGTATTTTCATAATAGATAGGACAAGGTCTATTTTGTTTTACCTTATAGTCTTTCAAGGTTTGCTTCATCCACATTACCTGAGTACAAAGGAAGCAATAACTATATACTTAGCTTTTGTAGTTGATACAGATATAGAGGCTTGATTTTTGATTACCCAGGACACCAAAAATTCACCCATGAAGAAAACACCACCATTGGTACTCCTATCATCCACACATCCTACCCAATATACATTAATGTATGTCCTTAGATTGAATTGTTTGCTTCTGGGGTACCATAAACCATATTCTATGGTACTCTTGAGATATCTCAAGATCCTTTTGATTGATTTCAAGTGAGACTCTCTAAGATCAGCTTGAAACCTATGTATAAGGCCTAATTCTTGCATGATATCATGCCTAGAAGTAGTAGAGTACAAAAGACTTCAATCATGGATCTATACAAGGTTTGATCAACCTTTGGCGAGTCATATTGTTTACTATAACTTGCATTATATGATCATTAGAGTACTCATTGGCTTACAATCCAACACGTCAAAATTACTTATCATATACTTGATGTATTTCTTATGAAATGAATATCCCTACATCAATTTAGTTAATCTAAAATCCTAAGAAGAAAGAAAGTTCTCCCAACATTGACATTTCAAACTCAGTCTTCATAGCATTTACAAACTCTCTACTCATGTTGTCATTATCAGATCTAAAAAATATGTCATCAACATAGACTACCATAAGTAATTTATGAGTTCCATATATCTTAATGTACAAATTACTATTAACTACCCCTCTTTTTAAGCCTTGGCTCAATAGATACTTGTCTAATCTATCATACCAAGATTTACGAGCTTGTTTAAGACCATATAAATCCTTCTTTAGTTTACAAACATAGTCCTGATTAATTGTCATGGAAAAAACTTTAGGTATCTCAATAAAGTCTTATTCATCTAATTTATCATTCAAAAATGTATATTTCACATCTGTTTGGTAAAATTTGAAACCTTTGAGGCTTACATATGATAAGAAGAGTCTAATTGCTTCCATTATTTCCACAAGAGTAAATGTCTCATCAAAATATATCCCTCCAACTTGAGCATGTCCTTTACACACTATTCTATCCTTATTTCTTGTGACCTCTCCTTTCTCATTCATCTTGTTTCTAAAAACCCATTTAGTTCCTACCATATTTTTGTCTTTTGGCCTATGTACCAAATCCCATGTTTCATTATTTACTATTTGATAAGTTATTAATCCATAACACATGTCTAATTTTTATCTTTTCTAACTTCCAATAATGTTTTAGGTTCAATCTTTGATAATAGAGATGTGTCTTATTTATTTTGATTGATCAACATTCTCCTTCTAGTTTGTAAATTAGCATTTACATCTCCAATTACCTAAGAAAATTGATGATCCTTATATATTTTCCTAGATAGAGCTTTAGTGTCTTATCTTACCTCATCATCTTCATCACATAATTGATCATAAATGCCTTAATAATGTGAATTAAGGTTCTCTATAGTTTCATTTATCTGCAAGCTAGGCTTCTTAATTTCACCTACCTCTTCAACTCTTACGTTATAACTTTCAACAACCTTGTGGAGTCTCTTATTGAAACATTTATAAGCATAAATTATGGAATAATAACCCAAGAAGATTCCCTCATTAGACTTTGAGTCAAATTTACCAAGATTTTTTTCATCCCTCTTGATAAAACACTTGCTCCCAAACACTTGAAAATGTTTGACATTAGATGCCCTATTTTTCCATAGCTCATATGAAGTCTCATCACCATTTAATATAGCTTGGAATATATTTAAGATTTCTATTAATGTATTTTTAGCCTCTTCCCAAAAACCATTTGATAATTTGGAATCTTGAAATATGGTTCTACTCATCTCCTTGACAGTTCTATTTTTCCTTTTAACTACCCCATTTTGTTGGGGTGTCCTAGCAAAAAAATACTATATTATAATCCCTTGATCTTCATAAAAACTATAAAACTCATAAGAATAAAATTCACCTCCTTTGTCTAATTTCATGCACTTGATTCTTGATCCTTTTTCATTTTCAACAAGAACTTTGAATGCTTTAAACTTTGTAAAATCTTATGATTTATCTTTAAGGAAATATATCCAAGTCATCCTAGTAAAGTAATCAATTAATAGCATTAAAAAACTATTACCTTTAATACCTTAAGTTCTTTTAGGTCCACATAGATCAATGTGGATCAATTCCAATGGTATTATTCCTTATATTTGTATCTTCTCTTAGTCTGCTTTCCATGAAGGCATGCCTTGCAAAGAGTATGAGGAATCTTAGTGATTTTAAACATATGACTCACCAATCCTTTTGAATTTATCCTCAAAAAATTTTCAAAATTAATATGTCCAAGTCTTCTATGAAAAATCCATCTTTCCTCTAATTGATTTATGAAACACTCCTCCCTTTTGGATTCATGGAACACATACAAGTTGTTGTCTGCCTTATGAATATTTGCAACTACTTTTCTAGACTTGGCTCTTCTCACTTCACATCCTTGATCATCAAAATTTAGAACATTTCATTAATTACAAATTTGGTTGACACTTATATGATTGTGTTTCAAACCTTTTACATATAAAACATGTTTAGTTCTAGTATGACCATTATCCAAACTTACAAACCCTTTGCCAACTATGTTAGTAGAATTGTTGTCACCAAATTTCACTGAACCTAAATTGTGTTTTTTAAGAGAGATAAACTTGATCTTATCTCCTATAATATGACTTGAGCATCCACTATCTATTTACCATTTCATGTTTTCATCCTTTGGAGCATGCAAGGTAGTTTGAACAAACATTGACTCTTCCTTTGGTGTATTACCTGAATTCTTCTTCTTCTTTTCTTCAATCTTGAATTTGTCTTCCTTGAACCATTTGATGGTGTCAATGATTTGTATGTCATTTTTACAATAGGCCCTCTTAAATTACTTAAATATATGTCCTTGTTGGTTTAAGTTATATCATAAAACCACACTGATGTTTTTTGAAGAGAAAGTATAGTCCCTATATCTATGACCATATTGATTACAAGTGTAATAGTACCCATTAAAAACATAAATATAGTTATTCATGTTATACTTTTATTTTGACCATCAAAAACACAAGAATTTTCATCTTTAAGTTCTTTGTTATAGCTAGGATCTTGCTTGTCCTTAGATAGAAGCACATCTATATATGTCATATCTTTACCTTCCAAATGATCCAATCTTTGATTCAGGCCTTTATCCATCATGTCCTATAAATTCTTTATTGTTGTTTCTAGTTTATCTATTTATTTATTCACACCATCAATGCTTGAATTAATATCAAAATATATTAAGGAAGTCAGATATAAATGTTTACTTTATCTCTTGTTCTTCAATCTTTCATTCTCTTCCTTTAGATGTTTGATCTCTGATAAGGCACATACTAGTTCACCTTAAAGATATGTCTCATCCTCCTTGTCATTAATTGTACCTATGATCACCTTCAAATGGTTAAAATTGTAAATAAGGTATGGATTGGATACCAATTTTTAGAGGTATAATCACTAGGGGGCTTGAATCAGTGATGTAATCAATTCAATTCCAATACCAAAATTTCAAACTCTTAAGCAATCAATAAAAGCATTCATGAAGCATATAAACCAATTATTAAAGGGAACAAAGAAAAATATGTAATATAAACAAACCTAAGACATGAATTATGTCAGAAAACCTCGTGGGGGATAAAATCCACTCTCAAATATACAAATAAGTGGACTAAATTCTTATAAGATATTTACAAACAATATACTTTAGTGAAGCACCCACTTCACAAGGAACATCAACCCATAAGCATGAATAAACACCCACTTGTCTTAGATCTTGAGCACCCACACAACACATTTTGATAGAAACAGCTCTAGAAATTTTATTTCCTTTCAATCTGAAGGATAAATATTTAATATCAACTCTCTTCAACCCTTCAAGCTTCCTCAAGCCTTAACACAGAAGCAATGCATCCAAAACAACTTTTTGGATCACTCTAAACCTCTTCACTCATCCTCAATATTTAAACCTATAAGAACACTATTATAAAATCATAAATATTACCTATAGTTCACACACATGTTCCTAACACTAATTTTCTCTTCAATCCATCCACCAAACACTCTCATACTTCTCTATTCTTCATTTTTCAATTCTAAAAACCTTCATCTTTGTTAATGCTCTTTATAAAACCTTCATGATCACCATCTTATTGGTTAGATATAGGACATACCTTAACACTTAAGGATTATATCACACTTAAAATAAGATCAATTTTACCTACATAGGTTTTCCATATCTTTGATAGATCACCCTTAAGCAATAACATCTTTCAATTAGGCCTAAGAAGCCCTTATAGGTCCATGGAGACCTATTCATGCTTTCAACACTTCACATAGAAAAAATAATAAAATAATACCACTTAAAATCAAATATTTCCTCTCTATATGGACCTTAATACATCCTCAAGTTCTTATATTCTTCACTACACACATCTGTATATGCAAAACCTATCAATCATTAGCCTTGTACATGAAAACAACATAAACAAACCAAAAGTCAACTTGTAATAAATTTTTCATAATAAATACGAATTGGTAAAACCTTTAAAATGCATAAAAATTATCCTTTGGTAGTATACAACACTTTCCAATAGATAATTCACCTTGAAACATCCAAACACCATAAAGAAAACCGCAAACATCCTTCTTAGGTCATTTGCATAAGAAAGTTAAACCCTCAGTCAAATTTGGACCATAATAAATGAAAGTGTATGACTAGTAAAACATTTAAAACATTTTTCCTATATTTATCTTGAATTTATATACCACTTTTATTTTTATACCACCATCAAATTCATCCATCATCAAAAGTTATTAACAAAACCTGAGAGACCAACTTTGCACTACCATAACTTTTGCTAGACATCATGTCAAGACCTAAAATTTGAAAAACATGATCTAGGAACAAATATAAACAAACCCATGTGAAAAAATTATTCTAACACCTCCACATGTGTGAATTATTATGTCATCAATATACTTACTCATGAATTTCTTCCAAGATGACTAGGATAACCTAGACCTTCATAAGACTATTCTAATGGATTCCTTTCACTTCCAAAAGTATACGAAGTAATCTTGAACAATAATATGACCCATAAAACATGGTAAAAACATCATCAAAATCCATCACCTTTTATATCAAATCAAATAAATAAGGGTCCATGCATGATCACTAAGGCACACTTTGTCATTGAGAACCATGCATACATATCAACTCATGGACACTCTTAAGCATCTGAGGGAGATTATTGACAACACATAAATAATTAAATTTCTTTAGTAGAAGAGTTATATATTTTTTTGGTTAGGAAAGGGCAAAAAATCCTTTTATGAACTTAAAAGGAGGCTTACTTTGATAACTGTGCTAAAATTTATTGATCCTAATTATCAGTTCTCATTAATCACATATGCATCTAGGGATAGAATTAGAGGAGTTATTATGTGAGATGGTTCATTTATAGAGTATGATTATATAAAAATTAATCTTTATGAGGTGAATTATTCCCCTCATGATCTATAACTTGAATTGATATTGTATGCTTTATAAGTTTGGAGGCATTATTTATTGGGAAAACCATTTGATCTCAAGATTGACAACTTGGGAATCAAGTATATCTTCACCCAACTGAACCTGAATGCACATAAAATACATTGTTTATAATTATGATATAATTATGATTTTGATATTAAATATATCAAGGTCAAGGAAACTAGAGATGTAGATGCCCTAAGTAATAGAAGGTACATAGTAGCCTTGGCTACTATCAAGAGTACTTTCCATGATTAGGTAGTTAAATTATCTCTAGGAGATGAATTATATGAGTAAGTTAAGAAAGAATTATAAAATAATTCCTAGAATCTCAAATTGAAAGGATTCAAGTTGGAGAGTGATGGTCTTTTGAGATATAATGGTAGGATGTATGTGCCTGATAGAAAGAATATGAGGAGCATGGTGCTAAAGTAATTGCATAATGCCTTATATTTAAGAAATCATAGTGTAACTAAGATTATGGTTGAGCTAATACCTATTTATTTATAGAAAGGGATAAAAAAGGATCCAACTTATTTTTTGTCTCATTGTTTGGAATGTCACTATGTGAAGGCTGAGCATATACATTTGGAAGGATTATTATATCCTCATGATATACCACAATGGAAGTGGTAGGTGATTAGCATGGAATTTATCCAAGGTTTACCATTATCATGGAACTAACATGATATTATCTTGGTGGTAGTTGATAAACTAACCAAGGTAGCTCACTTCATACCAAGAAACTTGATAAATGATGCTCCTATGCTTGTAAAGAGATTCGAGAAATAGGTGTACTGATTGCATGGATTTTAGAAAAAGATAATTTATGATAAAGATATAAGAATGACTTCTAGATTTTGGTTGAATTTGAATTTAGATATAGGTATGTAGTTGAATTTTAGTGTTGCATATCACTAGGATATAGGTGGACAGATAGAGAGAGTTAACCAAGTTTTAAAAGATCTCCTTTGAACGTATTACATGTATCAAAAATACAAGTGGGAGGATTACCTTCCATTGGTTGGTTTTTCCTATAATAAATAATACTAATTAGAATTGAAAATGGATAAATTTGAGGCATTATATGGAAGGAAGTGTAGAACACCAATCAATTGGGACATGTTAGAAGATAGGGTAGTCTTTGGACCTGAAATGCTTTTGGAAATAGAAGACCAAGTTAGAACAATCAAGAAAAGGTTGGCTAAGGCCAATGGTAGACATAAAAGTTATGATGATCTAAAAATAATGGCAAGACACTTTTATATTAGATATAAAGTATTTCTATAGGTTAAGACTAAACAAATCTTGATTAAGTTTAAAAAATCATTGAAGCTTTTACCTATATATGTGGGACCTTTCAAGGTTCTATAAATGATCAATCTTATTTCATAGAGTCTTGCATTTCCAATAGCTCTAGATCTTTTACATAATGTTTTCCATGTATCCTATCTTAAAAATTATGTTATTAATCCTTCACATATTTTGGATTGGAATGCTTTACAGGTTCTAAGTCCCAAGGTAGTCACAGTAGAACCAATCAGAATAATTGACACTTGTAAACTCAATTTTTGTAATAGATAAGTATCACAATACAAGGTCTAGTGGGACCAATATTTTGAAGATAGTTACACTTTTGAGGATTATGATAAGTTTTAAAGGATTTTTCCACATTTTTTTACGTAATATGTTATTAGATATTATTTAATTTCTATTGAATAATGTTTATTTTCAAAACTTATGTTCAACTAAGTTTCATCAGGATGATGACCAACTTTAGCGGGAAGGATGTCACATTATAATTCCTCTATAGAAATAATAACCTATTGATTAGTGGATTTTATGGTTACTATTTGAATAATTACTATTTTGGTTAAGCTATATTTCATATATTGATTTATGAACAATTATATCTAGATTATTTACATGATTATTAACTTATTGATTTAGTTGTAATTGTGTGTTATGTGATAATGATCATGATTTTTTAGTTCATTAAAACATTATATTATGGATTATATATTGATTTGAGATAACTAACTTTACTCTTTTGAGATGGATGCACAATAGATATGTCTCTCAGACTATGATGGAGGGAGGGCTTCATCAGATAGGGTGGCATAGATGGAAGCATTGGGGGATGATAGATGGAAACTAAGAACCCACACACACCATGATAATTTAATATGTTTTTGATCAGTGCTTGATTTAGATAGATTTTAGTATGCTTTTGGTTGATATTATGTTATCTACATTTGAAATAGTTTATTCTCATGTTGATCTGGTTGTCTATTGTTAATGTGAATTTTAGACTCTTGTATGTGTTATCTTACATATTTTACTAAATGTGATTATGTTTTCATAACTTAAATTTTGGGAATCATGGTATGCCTTTCTACTATCCTTATGTTGCGTATGCTAGTTTTGAACATTGACATGACATTTCAGGTTAAGTGATGTTTGATTTATATAGTACATTATTAAAAATAAAGAGAAGACTTGTTACCTTGTTTGTTGATAATTATTAAATTGAATATATATAAAATACAAGGGTTAAACTGGTTTATCATGGTCATTGTGTTAGTATTAATAGTAATTATAATGTAATTTGACATGAACTTGTGGTAAGTCAATGTTATAATTACTATTATAGTTAATTGTTTAATGACTATTGTGAAGTTGATGATATTTATAAATAAAAGGATTATTATGTTGTTAATTATGTGTAAATTTATTCCATTAGGGATAATTGGCATTGACATAGTGTTAATTTATTATGCAAAACATAAACTTTATTTTGTAATTACTTAGAGTGATGCCCAAATTATGCCATTTATTTCAGGTTTTATGGAGTTTTGGTGAAGATAGGGGAAGTTAAATTAGCATTAAAGTAGAATTTAGGATAATAATATAAAAGAAGGATATGAATGGGGAGACATAAATGGAAGATGTGAATAAAGGCAAAAAGTTTGAGTAAAAATTGAAAATGGCAACTCAAATTTGGCAAGGTTGTGACTTCTTTCCCAAGTTGGTTTGTTGATTGAATTCATTGTTATTTTGCATGAATTATATCAATTAATCTAGTAGATTAATATTAATAGGGTTTATTTATTTATCATGATTTTTTTTATAAAAAATAGAGTGATATACTCAGCATTGGGGATGGCTCGACCATCCATAGATCCAAATATATGACTGTAAGTACTAGTCTAATGGCTATGATATGTAAATCATTTGCCAAAATATTTAATTGAGTTTTTAGTATAAAAATTATGAGTATTTTTGGGAGGGTTAATTAGATATGAAAGAATATATAATGAGATATATAATCATTTTTAATTGAAACTTATATGGTAGAAACCTTGTCAAAATATCTAAGGCAAAATTGGTGACAAAATGGCTTATCATTTTGAAATTAATATCATTCTGGGTTTTGAATTTAATATAGTATTAAAAATAATATTATAATTGTTCCTTTCCTCAAACAAAAATATATTGGGTTTTTTATTTAGGTATGAAATAAGTCAAGTTTGTTTCAACCCAAGTAGGGCATGACTAGGATTGTAGGATAAACTCAATCTTTAACAAAACATGAATCGATCCTTTCATATTTTCATATAAATGTATTAGATTATGATATGTTAAATTGGGTCAAATTTGTATCGAATAAGCCCAGACTAGGGCATGAATGTGTGTATAAATTTTTAATGTATAAATTTTTGAAGATAAAGGTAGATGTAAACCTATAGATGTTGATAAATGTTATCATTGATGTCAAGATTAATATTACTGATGTCAAGGTTGATGTAATTGATGTCAAGGTGCATCTGGTGAAGATGTATAGTGAGTGGTCTCTCTATTAAGAGAGAATTTGAAGGAAACCTAATGACTCTTCTATTGGTTGATGTCAAATTCAATGTCATGATTCATGTTAGCTTGATGATTATCAATATTATCATAAAGAGGTTCGATGATCAAGTAAGTAGCAAAGCATGGTTATGAGGATCTAGGTCTTCATGAGGTCATGAGATCATGTTGATCATTAATATATTATTTTATTAGTGTGATAATTTTGTCTTGTGAGTACAAGTTAATCATGTTTGAGTGTTAATACTTGAGTACAAGGTGTCTTGAGAAGCCTAGTCATAAAAAGCATAGTCATATCATGATCATGTGCATGGTGAGAATGAAGAGGTATGTGAAAACGTATGAAATAATTTTAGTATCATGAAAATCATGTGATAAAGGTGTAGAATAATCAAGGAGTGTTTAAAGTTTGGTTTTCAAGTTTCAAGTACTTGAGAAGCCTAGTTATGACACTAGTCATGGCATGTAAAGTCTTAGTGAGATGGTTTGAGCATGGTAGCTTTGTGATATGAATGAAAATATGAATAAGAGTTTGTATGAATTTTTTTGAAAATTTATGTGAGGAATTGGATCACTCATGAGATTATTAAGGTGTGACTATATGGGTAGGACCTTCAGACCTAGTTTACACCTATACCACATCTAAACCCTCCCTGACCTAATGAGCCATGATGGGTTATTTTTAATACATATGAAGGATATTTTGACTTGTTTAATCATGAGATAAGTTTTATTTCATGAGAGTGAGGTTTTTATCATGACATTGAGGTATTGAGATCATAAAATAAAGTACGAAGGATAGTTCAAGGCCTAGTAAGGTATGAGACTATGGTGTAGAGAGAGAATGTAAGCCTAATGGGGTATGAGGTTATTTTTACAAGTAAATAATGGATATTTTATTATTTTAAAAAGAATTATATTTTTTATTAATCATGTTCACAAATTTTGAGGTCATGGTTTGTAAGAAAAAGGATAAAAAATGGTTTTGATATCTCTCGAGCACACATAATGAAGGCATGCAAACCCAAAAAGGACTTTTAAGTGTTCATTGGAATGTGTAAAATATGTATGTGAAATTTATATATTAATTATAGATTTTTAATGGTCTTAGATAATAACTTTGGACATTATATTTGGAAATGGGGGAAATTTTTTTATGAATAATCGTTAACACTAGAAACAGTGTTAACCCTCTCTAAAACCCTAAAAATGACCTAATATGAAATATATTGTTAAAAATAGACAAAAATGATCTTAAATGACTATAAAAACTATTTTATAATTTATTAAACTCTCCCATACATATCTAAGTGTGATTGGTTTGTTAGGTGTGAGTAGACCCTACATGAAAGTGCTAGTTTCTCAAAGATTTGATATAATTTTTAGAGTTAACCAAGTCAAAGTATGAAAATAATTTGATTAATAAGTATGATAATTTTATTTTATGTACATTAATGTTTTTTTACATGTTATATCCCCTAATTATGATAAACCAATCATCCAAGTTGGCCAATCGCTAACAAGCCTAATGGCTGAAATAGTGAGAAACCCAAACAACAGTGAGAGGATGATTAGGGATGTGTTATCATGAAATAGAGATGAAAAAAAGTGCATGGAAATAGTTTTAATTAATTTTAATAAATTATCATGGTTTATATAAGTTTTGGGGGTTAGTGGTTATAGTGAAAAAGTTACTCACAAGTTGACTTGTCTGGCTCAGTGAGGTTTGTGTACAATAAAGTTATGAGATTGGTTTGCAAGACCATTATTTCCATTTTAAAATATTATATTTATATATTATAATTTTATAATAATATCATAAGATCATATACATGTATAATAAGTCATTTAATATGTCTACATAGGTGTTGAAGGTTTGAATCATCAAGACTGTGTTTTAAGGTAAACTGGTAGTTCTAGGTAAGCAAGTTGCAGTGATGGGTTTAAGGCTATATGATATTATTTGATGTATATAATTCATATGGTTTTATTTTTTTTAATTTAAATTATTTTTAATAATTTTTAAAGGCTTTTAATTTAGTGAAAGTGGTTAAAATGTTGAATCCAAAATGGTTTATTTGGTTCTGATCTGACTATGTGTACTGAGGTCAAAAGATTGGTGTGCAAGACCAATATTTGACATTAGACCTTATTAATTTTGTATTTTATATTTTTATATATATGTAAAACTATATTTTTAAAGTATAATTTATCATTTTAATTTTTATTTTTATTTTTGAAGATCAAGTTGTTCATGACTAGGTTTTGGAGTGTTCGGGTAGTTATGAGTGGGCTATTTACAGAGAAGTGTTTGAGTACTTTTTATATAAGTTGAGAAGTATAAAGCACATAGTGATGTTTTTAAGGTAATTTAATTTATTTATTTGTGATTTATTTCCATTTTTTTAAGATAATTTTTGTTTAATCTCCTATAGTTCAAGATTGACTTTCTGTTTATGAGAAAGCCTAATTGTGAACAATATAAATGGTGTGATTCAAGTGGTAATTGGACCTAAAAGATTTTATGGATCATATAAGAGATTATTAAAGGTATATTTTATTATTATATTATATTTTACTTCCATGTGTGGATTTTAAAAGTGTTTAAAGGAGGACAAAATGTAACATGTCCTAAAGTAGACCTAATGTGATTATGTTTCCATGAGACCTAAAGATGAAATAAGGCCTAATTAAGATATTGTAGACCTAAAGGGACTAAAACAATGTTTTATTAATGGTTATTATATTTAATAATATATATTTAATTTCCAACCTAAGGTTTTAATGGTGTTTTTTAATAAGTGGTAATATGAGCAAGAGGCTTTTATATATACAAGATAGTTTTAGGCTTATTTGAAAAAAGTATAGTGTAAGCAAATAAAATAATATATTTTTGAGTATAAGGTCTTGTTAAAAATTATAGGAGTGAATTATATCTATTAATAATAGTTTATATAGGTTCTATGTATAAAAATCAAGGTCATATGACCTAATCAAGTCAAGAGGATGGATAGTTGAGCAAAGAAGCCTAGAAGGCAGTTTGAGAGGAATAAGAGGGTGAAGAGATGAAGAGGTGGTCATAATTAGTTGGTTGATAAATATGGTTTTATAAAGGTGATAAAATAAATAATATATTTTATTTGGTGCTGAGTCATCTATGGGGTTGGTGCCTCCTTACAAGTTGAAGCTTGTTAAAGCCTAGTTGGGTTGGTGCTTAGCTAGTTGGGGTTGGTGTTCCATGTGAAGTTGGTGACTCCATAAATTTTTTGTTTGTATTATATTAATATAGTATATTTATAGATATAAGTGGGTTTTATTCCCATTTATTATTTCCAATATATGTGGTGTGTTCATGTGTTTCATGCTTATGTGGATAGATGCTTATGTTTGCTAGATCTATATGCTTGTTTGAATGGTTCATGATTTCTTAAGTGAAATTGATAAGAAAGTTTTTGAAGACTAATTAATCCCCCCCTTTTATTAATTTTACTTCCAAAATTTTATATCAGAATAGGGTCTTTGAAGTAGGCCTAATAGCCTAAAGGAGATTCTAGAAGCAAGGATGGCAAGTCAGCAAGCACAAGGTGGTTTCTATACCAGTAAGGCTACATTATTAAATGGAACTAACTATGCCTTTTGAAGCATCATAATGAGGACATATCTTATGTCAATGGGACATGACATATATCAATAAGTTTTGGATGGAATACTCCACCTCTTACACCACCAAATGATGTAACAAGAAAGAAGGAAAGTGAGAGCAATTCCAAGGCAATGAATTCCATTCTATGTGGCTTATCAGAAGTAGAGTTTACAAAGGTGATGCAATATGAGTTAGCTAAGGTGATATCAAAAAAATTTAAGAATATCTATGAAGGAGACACCAAGTTGAAGATAGCCAAGTTTAAAATCTATAGGAGAAAATTTGGAAGTCTGAAGATGAGTGAAGATGAAACCATTGCATCCTACATATTGAAGGTTGATGAAATTATTAATATCATTAGAGGATTGGGAGAAGAAGTGAAAGATTCTACAGTTGTTCAAAAATTATTGAGATCACTAACTCCTAAGTTTGATTCTAAGGTTTATGTAGTAAAACAAATGCAATATTTGGATAAACTAGAAATAGATGGGATTTATGGTATCTTGACTGCCTATGAGATGAGAAAAAATGAAGGAAAGCTCCAAATAAGGAAGCAACATTTAAAGTTGAGAACAATTCAAGATCCAAGAAGGTAAGAATGAATAATGATCAAATATTTATGATTATCAACTAATAACCATGTTTTTAAGGAAATTAAGGTTTGGCTCTGGTAATTACAACTGTAAGTTTCCATTTAAATGTTTTAACTATGGAAAGATTGGTCACTTTGCATCCAAGCTTCCTCATAAGGATAAGACTAAGCATGATTAACATCATGGAGATAATAAGAAGGCCTATAATCCTAGAAAAAATAAGAAGGATTTCAAGAAGTATGAAGGTAGGAAAGGATCTTTCAATAACAATAGAAGTTTCTACACCAAAGAAGATAACTCATCTGATGTAGGTGACATAAGCACATCTGATAGTGATAATGATAGTAATGAACATGAACATGACAACAATGAAACCTTATTCATGGCTATAGAAATAGATAATGAGGGTTGCTTAAATAGGAAATGCCTTATGGTTGATGAAGAATTAGATGAAGAAGAGGGTGAAAGAAACTTTGAGGTAGAATTGGTGAGTGATCTAGAGGATTTGAAGTCCTAAAGAAGGAAGAATCATAAGCTAAAATCATTAGTTAAAATAATATGAAGAGCATATTGGTTTGTTTGAGGAGAGACTGAGTAACACATCTAAGGAGTATGATGAGATCATCAATCAAATTCAAGCACAAATAAAAATAGTCACTAATATCTTAAAATCTAAAGAGGAAGAATGTACTAGGTATGGAATTGAGATGGAATCATTGAAATTTGAGTTGGATCAAGCATCTAGCAAGCTGAAGACCTTTGTAAAGTTTGAGAACACTAAGGCTCTATATGACATCTTGAGTAGTTTGAAATTTGTAAGTGATAAGATAGGTATTGATTTAAAATAAGACCAAAAGGAGGAAACTCAATTCAAGGATAAAACTAATGAAAACAAGAAGGTCAACATGAAAAGACCAATCAAACATCCTAATGCTATGACGTATGCTAATTCATTCAATGGTTAATGTTATACATGCAATCAGTTTGGTCATAGATGAAGAGAGTATAGAAGACTCTCTAAAAAAAATAATCATGAGATTATGAAAGGAATAATCAGTCAAGAGGTATGTATAAGGTTATTTGCTATAATTGTCATAATATGGGACACATTGCAAGATTTTGTCCTAATAAAGGTAGAAGGCTATAAAGTCAAAACAATAGGTTTGAATCTCCTAGAACGCAAGACAGAAGGCAAATTAATGTATGTAAACCAAATATAGTAAAGGTGAGTCATGATCAGTCTACAAGCTCAAATGGACCATTTACTATGGTAGAGCATACTTCAGGTGAGAAATCAAGTCATGAATGTCTATTGTTAACTCATATTGATGATCAAATGATTGATGAAGAGATCAAACCTATAGTTCTAATCAAGCCTAAAAGGATACTGAAGGATATTCAGTCTGATGAGAGCATGGAGATCTAGGAATCTCTTGAGCTTGTGTTGTTTTAGTGCTCTATGGAAAGGGGTGACTCCATTAGGCTTCATAGAGACACTATTAAGTTAGCATAATCATGGTGGATGCTTGGTTTAAGGGGGACCTATTCAGGTTGTTGAATAATCTTGATATATGTTGAAAAGTGGTTTTGTAATCTAAGTTCATTTGAAGTAGGTATACATAGAGTAAGGGGGAAGATGTTCATGGAATTATTCATATTTTATGTGTTGAGATTTTGGTGCAAGAAGGTGTGGTTCCAGAAGTTGTAGTATGTATGACCCTTTATCATTAATGTCAAAGGGGAGAAAGTTAAAGAAGGGATATTGAATATATTGGGAGAAAGTTTAAAAATTCTTTGCCATCAATGACAAAAGTGGATTTTTTTGAGAAATGTTGTTATTGATGTCAAGGTTGATGTCATTGATGTCAAGGTGCATCTGGTGAAGATGTATGGCGAGTGGTATTTGAGAGAATTTTAAGGTAAACTAATGTATCTATTTTAAGATAAAATTTAAAGGCAACCTAATGATTCTTCTATTAGTTTATTTCAAGTTCAATGTCATGATTCAGGTTAGCTTCATGATTGCCAGTATTGTCACAAAGAGATTTGATGATCAAGTAATAAGTGAAGCATGGTTATGAGTATTTAGGTCTCCATGAGGTCATGAGATCATGTTTATTATAAATATATTATTGTATTGGTGTGATAATTTTGTCTAGTGAGTACAAGTAAGAATGTTTGAGTGTTAATCCTTGAGTACAAGGTGTCTTGAAAAGCCTAGTCATAACAAGCATAATCATATCATGAGCATGTGCATGGTGAGAATGAAGAGGTATGTGAAAAGTTACAACATAATTTTAGGATAATATAATAATTTTTATCAAGGTGTATAAGCATCAAGTATTATTTATAGGTTAGTAGTCAAGTTTCAAGTGCTTGAGAAGCCTAGTCATGGCACTAGTCATGGCATGTAAATTCCTAATGAGATGGTTTGAGCATGGTGGCTTGGTGAGATAGATACACATAGGCATAAAATTTTGTATTAAGTTTATTTAACATGTTTTTGAGGCATTTTATTACTCATTAGAGTCTCAAGGTGAACCAACAGGGGTAGGACCTTTAGAACTAGTCTGCACGTAGACCACCTCTAGACCCTGCTTGACCTAATGAGGCATCATGAGCTATTGTCAAGACATATGAAGGATTTTTTGATGTGTTTAAGTGTGATATATTATTTATGGTATTAAATTTATGTTTTTATCATGACATTTAGGTATTGAGATCATGGAAGAAGGCATGAAGGATAACTCAATGCCTAGTAAGGTATGAAGACTATGGTGTAGAGAGAGAATGCAAGCCTAATGGGGTATGAGGTTTTTTTCCATGGTAATAATGGATATGTGAGTGTTTTTATAGGTATTATATATTTTTTAAATCATTTTCACAAATTTTTAGGTCATGGTTTGCAATAAAAGTCATGAAAAGTGGTTTTGAGGTCTCTTGAGTATGTAGAATGAAGGCATGCAAACCAGAGAAGAACTTTCAAGTGTTTATTAGCACATGTAAAATATTCATGGGAACCTAATATATTAATGAGATATGGGTAATTTTAATATATAATAAATATATGAATTAGTTTTGGAAATGAGGGGCAATCCTTTATAAACAATTGTTAACACCAAAAATAGTGTTAACCCTCTTTAAATCCCTAAAAATGACTTGATATGAAATATCTTGTTCAAAATAGACCAAAATGGTCTATAATGACTATAAAAACTATTTTATCATGTATTAAACTCTCCCAAACATCTCTATGTGTTATTAGTTTGTTAGGTGTGTGAGTAGACCCTACAAGAAAGTGCTAGTTTCTCATAGATTTGCTATAGAAGTCAGAGTTGACCAAGTCAAACTATGAAAATCATTAGATGAATGTGGTTTAAACTTTTATTTTATTTCCATGAATGTTTATTTATATTTTATATCCCTTAAGTGTGTTAAACTAGTCATCTAAGTTGGCCAATTGCTAACAGGCCTAATGGTGGAAATATTGAGAAACCTAGGTAGTAGTGACAAGATGATTAGGGATGTGTTATCATGAAATAGGGATGAAAAAAAGTGTATGGATATGGTTTTAAATAATTTTAATACATTTCATTATTTATATATTTTTTTCAGGTTAGTGTTTATAGTTAAAAATTTGTTCACAAGTTGACTTGTCTGGCTCAGTGAGGTTTGTGTATAGTGAGGTTATGAGATTGGTCCGCAAGACCAATATTACCATTTCAAAATATTATATTTCCATTTTATAATTTAATAATTATCTCATTATATAATATATATTTATTATAATTCATTTAATTTTTATACATAGGTGTTGAAGGTATGAATCATCATGAATGTGTTTTAAGGTAAACTGGTAGTTCTGGGTAAGCAAGTTGCAGTTATAGATTTGAGGCTCTATGATATGAGTTTATGTATATAATTAATATGGTGTTATTTTTTATTAATTTAAATTATTTATAATAATTTTTTAAATATTTTAATTTAGTGAAAGTGGTTGAAATGTTGAAGCCAAAATGGCTTGTCTGGTTCAGATCTCACTGTGTGTACTGAAATCAAAAGATTGGTCTGCAAGATCAATATTTGACATTATACCTTGTGAATTTTTTATTTTAGAGTGGTATATAGATGTAAAAGGATATTATTAAATTATCATTGATCATGGAAAGTTTTATTTTATTTGTTTGAAATCAAGTTATTCATGACCGGGTTTTGGAGTATTCTAACAGTTCTAAGTGGTCTATTTGCAGAGAAGTGTTTGAGTAATTTTGATCTGAGTTGATAAGTATAAATCACATGGTGATTTTTTTAATTTCATTAAATTTGTGTATATTTTATTTATTTCCATGTTTGTTTAGTTAATTTGTGTTTAATCTACTGCAATTCAAGATAGACTTTCTATGTATGAGAAGGCCTAATTGTGAATAGTACAAACGGTGAGCTTCAAGTGGTAATTAGAATTAAAAGGTTTTATGGAGCATAGATTAGATTATTAGAGGTATATTTAATTTTTATATTATATGTTACTACCATGTGTGGATTTTAAAAAATTTCCAAAGAGGATAAAGTGTAACATGTCTTAAAGTTGACCTAATGGGATTAGGTCTTCATGAGACCTAAAGATGAAATAAGGCATAATTGAGATATGGAAGACCTAAAGGGAATAAAATCATGTTCTATTCATGTTTATGATATTTAATAATATCTATTACATGGAAAAACTAAGGGTTTAAGGGTGTTTGGCTAATTAAGTGGCAATATCAACAAGAGGCTTGTATATATACAAGATAGTTTTAGGCCTATTTAAAAAAAGTAGTGTAAGAGAATAAATTAATTTATTTTTGAGTAAAAATAGGTATTTTGGAACATAAAATGAGTGTAGAGGATATGTGATGAATATTTGGCATAGGTTTTGTGTATAAAAATCAAGTTCATATGACCTAATCAAGTCAAGAAGAGGGCTAGTTGAGTGAAGAAGCCTAGAAAGTAGTTTGAGAGGAATAAGAGGGTGAAGAGATAAATAAGTGGTAATCATTAGTTGGTTTTGAAACAAGGTATTCTGAATGTGATGAAATCAATCATGTGGTTGACTTTGTGTTGAGTCATCTAAGGGGTTGGTGCCTCCTTATAAGTTGGAGCTTGTTAAAGCCTAGTTGGGTTGGTGCTCCATATGAAGTTGGTGCTTTACAAAATTTGATGTTTATCTTATATAAATTTAGTTCATTTGTAGATATAAATGGGTTTTCTTCCCATTGAGGATTTACCACATATGTGACATGATTATGTGTTTCATGCTTATGTGGATAGATGCTTATGCTTTCTAGATCTATATACTTGTTTGAATGGCCATGATTGCTTAAGTGAAATTGATAAGAAATTTTTTGAAGACTCATTCACCCCCCTCTCAAAAAACTTTCTTCCAATAATAGATGGTTTGAATGACTTTATATATAAATTAACTTAGCCTTAAGGATTTCTATTTTGGACTGAAATGTATAAATATGCATGGGAATATTCATATAATCTTGGGACTTATATTTGATGACATGTTGATATGAATATATCAATGTATATAAATATGTTATGTTCAATTTTATCTCTTAATTTACTTATACCATTGAGATTATATTAGGTATAAATTGTAAGTGGTGATTGCATGAAGAATAGTAATTTCAATATGGTTATATTATGGAGTTTTTCATTATGTGTAAAACTCGTTATATATATATATATATATATATATATATATATATATATATATATATATATATATATATATATATATATACACACACACACACACACATCCTACTTGTATTAAGAGGTCAAAGTATGATTTATTTCAAACTCTAGGCATGTACGTATATAAATCCTTTCCTATTTTTAGATATATTTATATAAATACTTGGCTTTGTATAATTGTGACTGCGTGCCATAAGTTATATTAAATTGGAAATCTATTAGATTTTTAATACAATTGTTATGATAAAGATAAAACTTAGCAAGATTTTAGGTGACCATGGAATGACTTATTAAACCTGTTGAGATATAAGTAAATATACATTTTTATTTATTTTAATCATCATATTTATAAATGTGAATGAGTTTGATACAAATAAATTTTGGTTGAGTAACTTAGTTAAGGGAAACGAGTTGTTGGAATTTTAACTTGAGATGTATAAACTAAAGTTCAATCTTCAGTTGCTTTAAGAAATAATTAAACTTAATGTTTTGGATGAGTGATAGAATATGTATATAAATATATGTGATACTGATTATTTGATGTTAAACTTGAATCAAGTATACCATATACTGATATATATATTTATTTTGATGTTTAAGAACATTTTTGGATATAACAAAGTTATATGGGTACATTTGTTTACTTGAAATACTTAGCTAATTTTAAATATGAATAATATGGATTCAAGGAACCTTTAATTATGCAATGAGTTTTGAACTAAGGTAAACCATTTTAATGTTGATTAGCATTCACATAACTTATTGATACATTTTTGACATATGAAATTAATTATTAAGATGGTAAATGATGATGATGATGATGATGATGATGATATATATATATATATATATATATATATATATATATATATATATATATATAATGTTAGAGCTTCAAGTTAATAATTGGTAACTTGATGTCATGATTTATAATCTTACCTAGATGGTTTGACTTTATTAATAATTGTTTTAAAATATATGTATGTATCTAATTTTATTGTGAAAAAAATATAAATTAGATGCTTGGATTTATTACATTTTATTTGACAGATTAAATGAATGTATTTGAGATTTCCTTTCTTAGCACATATTATATCTACTATTAGAGAAAAATCATTAGAAATTTGGTGGTATTTTTAATATATAAATTGAATATCTTATTAATGAACATAAATAAATAAGTGACATGGATTCCAATTGATTAATTAGTGTCACTAATATGCATATAAGGTGTAATCTGATTGAGTGGTGTGTATGAAATTGATTGATCCTTGAGATCAATAACTATATGAAAACTTGGGTCAAAGTAGTATATATGGTTAAACATTGTCATTTCATATATTTGATTTAGTTTACATGTTTAGTATGATATCATGTTAGAATGTATTTCTTTATGATATACTACATGTAATATTTATCTTACAGCACATGTATTCTAGTTGTCACTCTTGATTCTCTCACCATCATTATCTACCAATCCATGAAGGGAGGTCCATTCCTTAGTTGGAAGATTGTGTGAGGGATTTATGATTTGTGGTTGGTGTGGAAAAACACTTGGATGATGCTCTTTCTCCCCTCAATAGTACTTCACTAGTGACTATACTCATGATTACTTATGGATATCCAAGTTCATTGAGACTTGTATGCTCCATGGATTATTATTATTATTATTATTATTATTATTATTATTATTATTATTATTATTATTATTATTATTATTATTATTATTATTATTATTATTATTATGAAACTATACTATTATACCATTATAATAGTTGGATGGAATATTGTACCAATTGTGGATAAATTTTTAAATATACTTTTTTTAAATAAATGTAGTATTCATTTCTATATTCAACAATGTACTTGATATTGTGATGTTGTGATCATTATCTAAATACATTAGCTCCAGACCTTGTTGTTTAAATTAAATTAACTTATGTATTTAGTTAAATATCATTGTATGTTAGTTTCATCATGATGAAATTATATAATTTGAATTTGTGTAAATGTTTAAGAAAAAATTACCTTATTCTAGTAAAACCCAGTGGGGTTATTACATATATTTAAAAAACTAGAATAGAGATGCTAAAACAAAATATATGAAATCTAAAAAAATTAAATTAGCTAATGAAAATAAGAAAAATAAGGATATAAACCCTAAGATCATCTAGGGTTAGGGTTTTTGAATTAGGGTTGTTTTTCAAAAATTTAAATTATATTTAAATAAATGAAAGCTTAATGTGGGGTAGATTAAATGAGCTAGGTTATGCCAAAAAATAGAATAATAGAAGTTTTAATCCCTAATTTAGTGCACAAAAATTGGGAGAAAGTAAACCTTATGCAAAAATAGGGTTTTAAGCAGTACTCAAAGGAAGTCAGGTTCACCAAATGTTTTAACCCTTTTAGATTTGTATATATAAATCTTATGTCTAATTGAAGGGATGAGTAGTCTAAACCAATCAAATAATATACAATAAATAACCATTGATTTGTCACAAAGTTTGAATAGATTTGACTTTATAAAAATATTAATAAATATGTGCAAATAAAGACTTATCTAGAAAACACTTGATACGAAAGATCTGAGTGCTAAAAATTGATATGTAAAAAGATCTAAGTGTTGTCAACCAGATTCACTCAAGTAAAACTCTTATCACTAAAATACCACTTTTAGGTGATTATAGTTCTATTTTATTCATTTCAATAGAGGAAATTCACCCACTTTGATAGTAATTAATTCAATTTACTTTTATCTACTTATTTGATTAAGTAGTGCACATAGTATAACTAGGAAGGTTAATTTATTGGTTTAGTCACATTTCTCCCTGACACTACCAAATCATAAAAATATCAAATAAGCAATTAAACAATTATTCCATGGTTAACCTACTTAGATTTCATCACTAAGGGGGAAGCTGACTTGATGGTCTTGCTGAGTATAAAAAATTGGTCGATGGTATATTGGTAAATCATTCAACACCCTTATCACTTTGGATTGTGAAGTGAGGGGGTAGGCCCCAATACCAAACTTGCACCATCACCATTAAAGATACCTTTCATCCATAAAAAACCTAAAAAATGATTTAGCATACCTATCCTTAGGTCCCTTACAAAGCCCAATGCCCTATCACAATTTAAGTCATAATTTAAAATATATTAGGAACGTTTTCTTATTAGATTATCATTCACATTTCAATATTATTACTTGTAATTTGTAACTGTATTTTGTATTGCAAAAGTTGTATTATCTAGCATTGTTACAAGGTTTGTGCTATGAATTGTAACTAGATTGACCCAATCAACCTAGTTTCCTATGTTATCAATTAAATTCTCTACAAATTAATACTATGTAATCTATATTTATAACATTTCAAAATTTTCCTACCTACAAAACATAGTTGACCTATTAGACTTAGTCTCCTAAAGACTCTTATGTTCATCCTTTGACAAAACATAATTGACCTGTTCAAATTATTTTTCAAAAAACTTTTATATTTTTCATCCTTTATAACATGGTTGACCTATTCAACTATGTCTCTTATATGATCTTCTGTTTGTCTTCTTATAAAACACAGTCAACCCATTCAACCTAGTGTACTAATAGATTGTCCTCATTTTTAGTAAGTGTTTAATTTCCCCATTTTATCATGGAAAATTTGTTGAATGATGCCACAGAGAAAAATATAACCGACATGATGATTTTCATTAACCCTCATAAACTTAATAAAACACATTTTTTTGTTACTAACCTAGATCTAAGTAACATCTATGTTACCACTAGAACCACCAACTAAAAAACTCTTCCCTATTATATGGAACTTAATCCTTTATTTATTAAAATGGTATAAGATGAAAATGACCTTTAATACATGGTTGATATGATCTTTTTCATTAATGAAAATCCTTAACATAGAGGTAAGGATCCTACAATCATTTATAACATCATGATGGGACCTCATTTTAGAGAACCCCATTCACCTTCACCCATATTTTCCACAATAATTGGGGAAAGTCAATTAATAATTTATTCCACACCTTTAACCTCTATAATATCTCCTTTTAACACTATAACATCATCCTCCATGTCTTATTTCACCTCCATGCCAAGTATTTCTACCAACATGGCTAGTATATATTTTAGTGGGCCTACCCAAAACATCCACACTAATAACCAATTTCATTAAACTCATAATGGATCTACTACACTAGTACTTCTTATGCTAATATTACTTCTCATACCACTAATACATCTCATGCTACCATTGCATCTAGAATTATTGAAACCTCACAACATAATAATGTATCCAACGTTGATAGTACTAGTAAAAATAACATTCAAACTAATCAACTACTAATTCAAAATCTCAACCAAATAGATAATTTTAAAACTAATATTGAAAACCAAATGATGCATATGAAAAACCACTTATTTCATATCCAAAATCAACCTTAACATACTTAATGGGGAGTGAAAATTCTTAATGCCCCCCACCCAACTTAGGGATACACATGGTAACCTTATGCCTCAACCCCTACATATTAAAAAAACTATTAAAAACTTAAAAAATGAACCTATTATGCTTCAAATTGAAAAAATTGACATAGGGGGTATCATTCCCGCTATCACTTATAATAGATCTATAGAGCCTACTTTGCACTTGAAATTTTTTGGAAATTTATACAAAGATTAGGTTAAACTTAATGCATTCACTAACACTAAATTGTTACCTAAAACTCTCTTAGGAGATGTTTTATATTGGTTTAATCAACTTAAATCCCACCCCATCACTATTTTAGAGGACTTGTTAATGCATTGGTTCAATAATTTCAAACTAGTGATCTTCCTCAAAATAACTTAGCCCATTTTATCTACTATAAATAATTAGAATCTAAAATGACACAAGTTTTCATTGAATGATGGAAAGCATTCTCTAATAAATTTGAGCATAATATGGTGGATAATAACCTATTCCACTTATTCACTAATGATATTCATCCTAAATTATAATACCACATTATGAATTTTTCATAAAATTTTTCGAAGAGGCCCTTGAACAACCTAAATGTCAAGATTTCCTTATACGTCAATTTGAACCTTCCCACCCTCCAATGAGAACTAACATGCTTATAAAATCAAATAATTGACATGTAAAAATGATGGTGTTATGTATACATATGATTCCATACACACCATCCAAGCCATTGCTTCAAACACTATTATGGAGCATGTTCCTCCACTTCCACTAAATAATAGTTCTCATCCTAGTTCCACATTTTCTCAAGGATGTAATGTAGATGTACATAATCCTATTTCCTTAGCATAAATTCAAAAGTGTATTCCATTAACTTCACCATGAGATATTGGTCCTACACATCCTATGAAAAACTAGTATGATCCCCAAAAATTTTGTTCGTTTCATGCAAGTTGGAGTCATTCTCATGAAACTAGTCACTAAATGTGAAATCTTGTTATGGAATACCTTCTTGGACCTAAATTTTACCATGAATAGCTTACATGTAAACATAAAAAATATTATGAAATATAATTTAAATCTCATGAAACCATAATTTAAAATGAATCTTTAAATCAAGCCAATGTTTTTTTAGCTATCTATAAAGATCCTCTTCCTAACCATCAAGATAAAACTAATCAACATACCCATACTACAAATAACATTGAAAGTACTATATATCCTAACATAAATGATGATAATGTGTTCAAAATGAATAATATTAGGAGATTATGTTATTATATTTATCATTATCTAGATTCTAACCATCACAATTTTTTGAAGTTCTGCATTGTTCAAGACATTTACCCATCACATCTCACAAAATTGGGGCATGTATAATCAAAAAATGCAAAAGTATCACTTAAAAAAATGAAAATTAACCATATATCTCATATAATTTATATAATTTCTACTTCTCCTCCAAATAATATACCTCAAGTAGATATCCCTCAAAATTCACTTCATCTTTCTTCCATTCAAACACAATGGACATGTAAAGAAACAACCACATCACCTAAGATCAATAAACCCACTCCAATCAAACCTAAACCAAATATTCATTATCAAAATAAATTTTAATGTGCATCCAAACCTATCTCAATGGATTTATTACAAAATTATTAATCTCTATCCAATAATCCTCTAGTGAGTTATGATGAGTGGGATCCCATAGCGTAAATTTACCATCTTCCATAAAAAATTCCTTTATTAGAACTTATGATAGCTTTTCCTCATAATCATTACTTAATAATGAAATAAATATTCCAAATGAACATCCCTTATCCTCCACCTATGGGGCAATAATCCATTTTATCAGAATCTGATGAGAACATTCTCCAATAGTGTGAATAAATGTCCATCCACATTGACGAAATGGTAGACACTTCTATTTCATTAAAATTTATTATATATTTAATGATTATAGATGAGATATTTCTTCATGTGGATGATACCAATATTCATTAGCATACACATTGGAGACATATAAATTAAATGATCTTTAATCGATGAAAGATCAGGCACTTGTGTTTTTTCCATTGATTTTATTAAAACACTTAGATATTCTAAATGTAATATTAAATTCACACAAAGTAGATGTCAAGGATGTGATAGAATAAAAATTCCTCATTTAGGTTTTTTTGGGATTCTTATTACCATTCCTCACATCATTATTCACATTAAAGTCATGATATTTAACTTTCCACTTTCCTACAATATATTACTTGATCAACCTTGGACACATTGCATGAGAGTAGTTACCTCATCCACATGAAAATTTGTTTAATTTACTTATAATAGTGATATATAAAAGATTCAAGGAGATAAAAATCCTTATAATTTTTAATAATTCCAAGAATGATATGTTTTTAAAATACCTAATCTTGAACCCTTACATAGCATTCCATTTTGAGAATCATAGCATTTTAATTATCCCATCAAATCTTTATGCGATCAAAATTGCATAAAATCTATAAATCAATCCTAACTCAGAGAAGATAGATCCTACTTACACTTCTAATTGTGGATACATTAGATAATAAAAAACATGACCAATATGTGGATCTATTATACCTAATTAGGGAATCTCTTATCATAACAATAATACTATGGAGGGTTCCAAAGCCTCCAATCAAGTAATAACCCTAACTAAGCCCTATGTTTTCATATTCAGTATATTAATAACAAGTAAATCAAAGAAATATAATATAGTGTTGACCAAATCTTGTGGCACAATATGGGGGTTAGTAAACAAATGGAATTATACATGCATAAGAGAATCTCAATTAAGTTATGTATGAGTAAGACCCGAATGCATGGAGAAGAAGAGTAATATTATTCAAAAGCCAATACTTATGCTACTTCTATCTAATAAAGAGAGGAGAAAAGTTAGAGAATACTTACCTAAAATACAAATCCATAGAGACTCAATATCTCCCTTGGCCAAAAGAGTCTTCACAAGATGTTTTGGTTTGTAAGGATCACTAAAAAGGCCGAAGCATCTAGGACTTCTCCACAAGACTAGATTCTCCAAGTAGAAACCCTAAGCTCAGACTCTTTAAGTAGAATGGGTAAAGAGAAGATTGTAAATAAGCATAAATGAATAAAAAATCTTGATGTCTCTCTAATAATGATAAAATGATCTTTATATTGAGGTGGATTTAACCCTAAACCCTTCCAAAACCAACAGGGTTGACACAGTCGACCTAGTACTATTATTGACAAATTTTCACTAGTTCATGAGCTAGGTTGTCCAAGAGCTGACTTAGACCCTAAATGAATTTTACTAATAAGATTATAAGGTCGACCTAGTCAACCTAGTACTATAAAGTATTGAAAGGGGTTTTAGGTTAGGAAAAGAGGGATGAAAGTTAGGAAATGATTGGAATGTAAAAAAGAGGAGTAATAGCTTAAGGAATGGTTTTAAGAGATACTTGGATTGGTAATATGTGGAAATAAGGGATAAAAATCCTTTGAAGCACTAATGGTCTACCCACCCCTTTCCCAATGCACCCCTTAGGGTGTACACTTAGAGAGATTGAGACTTGATGGGTTACTACAAGATAGAAAGCATTAGTATTTGATAAAAGTGTGAAAATATTATGTGTATACATATTCCCCACTTGAATCTTATCACATGTCACTCAAGTGCAACAGGAGATGGTGCTTTGAGAAAGAACATAGAAACACACAATGTTGAGGCTAAAAAAAATTATAGTATTTTAAATCATAAAATAAATGAAAGTAAATGATGGAAATGGAAATAACTAAAATGTAAATGTGATACATACCTTGACTTACCTTTATCAATGGATGGTTGTCTACTATGTTTGTAGTTTTGAATGTGTAGGGTGTAGAGACTACTTTCAACAAACCAAAGAATACAAAACTAAAGAGAAAAAAAAATACAAGAAAGCCAAGATAATTGGTGTTATGTGGATGGGATGTGCTTGGAAATTCGGAAAGTTGGGGTGACAAGTGCTATGTTATACCAAATTATCAAGTCAAAATTAGAGTATATCAAGTAACTAAAAATCCAAGACTACTAAAGGCCAAAAAACTCAAACAAATAAACCTTAAGTAAGAAAGGTAAACTCACCAAGTCAAACCAAGAATACATGTCAAAAAGGATGGTAATAAAACATAAATTTAAAATCATTAAAAATCCTTACTTGAATAAATATGGGCAAGTAAATTTTTTAAAATAACATTGATGAAGGAGTAGTAACAATCCTTAATCATCAATGGAAAAAGGTATATGTTGACCATTTTGACCACAAGTAAAAATGGGTTAACCCCCCTATAGTAATTTTTTTTATATGGGTCCAATATAGTGTCATAGGGTGCTTTGGTGTTCATTAGATGTAATTTTATTCCATTTATGCCTTGGTTATGGTTTAATTAAGTCTTATGTTAACTTAAGTCACTTAGGGGTCATTTTAAAGTCTTATCTGAAAGTGACATGGTTTTCAAGGTGTTAAAGTGTCCTAATTTTCTTCCCAACAACTAATATGTTATATTACATATCAATAATGTCATTCCTATCTGAAACTTATAGGTTCTCTAACTGAAAATCAAGTAAATAACTAAAAAAGAAGTTTGGCACATGTACAGCCTATAGGGGAGTGTGACACATGTATAAACCTTATGGGATGACTCTTAAACTTCCATGGAATCATCTCATAATTTTATCAGCTTTTTATTTTCTAAAAATGGTCAAAAACTGTTATACTTCTTCATCACCCTTTTAGACATGTAGAACTAGTTAACATGTTTATGCTTAGTACCATCAGCACAAGAAGTTTCAGGATAAATTCCTCTAGGGGGTGATATTACACTTATTTAAATTCAATTTCATAATAATATTTAAATTATTATTTAATTATGATTTATGAATCATCTTTTATAAGATTACTATGTTTTTTTGCTTGTTAAACCCCATACCCTATAGGTTTCCTTCTCATATGGATAGGTATTTATAATCTAGCTAAGGGAATTAAATCAAAAATACATAAGAATCCATCTCACATGTTTTCAATTCTTTTTTTTACATTTGGAAAGGATTTCATAGATCAAACAAATCAAGTTAAAGGAAGGTGTCACCATGTGAAGATCTCAGTTAGGTTTCATCACTTATAGAATGTTCATTTCTATATAAGGACTTAAAATGAGTGTAATATGATTTTTTAAAAGTTTCTAATTTTTTATTGGTCACCTTTAATTTCAATCTCATTCTCCAAGGCAACCTTTCATGGAGTTGCAATCATGAGTGACACATGGTCATATGGAGTACACAACCAATCTTCTACTTATTTTTAATCATATCCATGGTGTGTGAAGGATTTCATAATGCTCATTGAGTTGTGTGAATATTTCATGAGATTTTGGATATTCCTTTATAATAGGATTAATCAAGCTAAGCATTTTTAATTAGCATAATACACATTGTGATAGCTAACATCTCTACCTATATAGTCATACGCCATTAATGTGCATTCCTAGAAGAGTGTTAATGATAGAATGGAGTTATGTTTAACTTTTTTAAAATCCTCAAAAGTTTAATAGGATACATTTTATCATTGGGAGGAGGTATAATACTAGTTATAAGCTCATGTACCATATAACTAATCACTTAACCACCATTGTTTGGTCTGTACCATGGAGATACACGTATAGGTGCATACAAGAGGGTTAAAATGTTGAAATGAAGTGTGAAATCTTGTCTCAATCTATATTATTTCACTTTAACACTTTTAAGGAGTATAGAGTTGGTTCTAGGTTCAAATTTATGATATTACTATCCATACTTATACCCACAACCTACACATTGGAAAGTACACCTACAGGTGGTACCATAAAGAGTTGAGGAATCATATATAAGTGTTGAAGCATGTTTTAAAACCCTTATTGAATTCAGTTTTTTTTAGATATCATATCATACACATTTGGAATTCTAAGTTTGTAGGTAAGGTTAAGAATTACTCTCAAAGGTAATAACTATAGATTTAGGGACCAAATCCATAAAACATGGAAAATAAAGCACATAACCATTTTATTGAGATCATATGATAAGGTTATCAAGATATTTGAATCATATAAATTATCATACATTGTATTACCACATAGGAGAGGATATTCCAATGTCACATCTCTATGAACAAATCTTAAGAGTGAAAAGGACAAAAAACCCTACAAAACCATGAATAAGGACCTGACTGGGAAAATAAGGATAGAGAGATTTATATATGAGAAGTAATGGGCATGAAAATTATTTAAAATTTTAGGGGACTCTCTAGAGACCTTTCCCATCCATTTGAGGTGTTCCCTACTTATATGAGTGAGAGGTAAATTAGATTTTTTTAAATATTTTAGGTGTTTTATAGGTTTTAAGGACTTTCAAGAAGAGAAATCAACTTTGGGAGAAGCCTCAGGATTTAATCTAACTTTCTATGATCATTTCATGATTCATAAAAACTTGTAAGTGTTTCTGCAAGCAGCTTCATTTTAACCAATTAAAACTAGTAAAGAGAGCAAGATAGTGAGAAGGATGATAAATTCAAGTGGATTACATTTTAAGGTCTACCTAATCATTATAATACCATAGAGGGTATTTAAAAGTGTCATTCACCCCATTTTATGTATTTTCATGTAAAATTGAAGCTAATTCTAAGGCCAACTGTGAGGGGTAAATGAAAGAGGAGTTTTTGACTGCATGTAGTAATGGCTCACTTTCAAAAGAATACAATTGATTAGGGATACAAAAAATTCATGATGGAGCATGTCTAAAACCCATCCCTCTCATTAAAATAATTAGATATATCCCTAGTTAGTTTTGGGATGTTTTAAAAGGGATAAATGATGAAAGCAATTTTCCTATGTAGAATGAGTAGTCTTACACCACATTTCATGAGTTTCATAACTTAGAGGGCCATTTATCCTATTATACCTTGAATGTTTTATCTCATAATTAATTATATTTCATATTTAACTCCTCATCTTAGTATGACAAGTGTTATTATGACTCTTGGACTTCTTTTTTCCCACTTCTCGCTCATGTTCTATAAGTAGCTACCATTTTGGCCTTTGTATTCTAATACCACACCATGTATGGCAAAGCCATACTAGAATGACACTATAATTTTCCTTATAATATTAATGTAAGTATTTTTTTAAGTTTATTAATAATTTTCTAAGTGTTCAAGTGATGTATGGTGATGCAAAGTGATAATTCTGTATCCTTTCTTCCTTTATCCTTTTATGTTTGTGCAAGAGTTCCTACTCTAATAGGTCATATAGAGTGTATTAAAGTGTTTTAGGCTATTTTAAAGTTTATAATTATCCTTGGAGTGTGAAATATTCCATATGGTTCATTCACCTTGTGTTTCTCTATACATCTCACCTCTATATTTAAACACTCATGTTGAAAACCTTCTCAAACTTAGAAGCTAGTTTGTATGCCTTGATTATTAGTGAATTAAGTATGATGGTCATGTGTAAAAAAATATTTGTGTATCAAATCTTTAGAATAGGTTAATTTCATGTAAGTTTATAAATCTTTTTCCCATAAGCAAGCACTAGTTTAAGTGATAAGCATTTCAAGACATATTCAGGGAGCTAGCCCTTAAATCTAGAGGCTCACTTCCACTATAGGTACACCCACATACATGTTAGATTTACCATGTTGTAAAAATATGGAAAAGGATTTAAAACCCTCTTATATGGTGAAATATTTGGTGAAAATAGTTCTAGTACACTCGTTGGGACCATTGTCTTCAAGACAACTTGTCAAGGTGAATGTTGGTCTTGATAACAATAGTTGCAAATTGGTGTGCTACTCAGCATTTGGTGACTCTACTAAGGTAAAATATAGTTTAAGTCCATTGTATTATTATAAAATTTCTCTCATAATTCATATTTATCACTATATCATCATCTAGTAGAGTGTTCAATCCAATTAATCCACCTATTCAACCTCAACTTCCTCTTGAATTTTAATATCCTCGTCCTAATTTGCCCTTTGAGGACCAAGCAGATTTTTCTAGCCAAGGAAGCCAAGAGAGTGAAGAGGTTGAATAAATTTAATATATTGAAGAATACATGGCTATAACTTATGCTTTACCTACCTTAAATACTAAAAATCCAATTCACCTTCAAGTATATGATGATATTCCTCCTAATTCCAGAAAGTGTGTGTCCACATTCAATGGTGAGAGTCATGTTACACCTAGTGAACACATTAAGGATGTCTCAAAATTTTGTATCATCCATAATTTCACTCAAGATAAAATTTCCATTAGAATATTTTACATGTCCCTTAGATGGAAATATATTTATTGGTATAGGATTTTAGAAGTTAGATGCATTACATCATGGGATGATTTTGGAGTGTTGTTGACCTCAAGATTTAGAAATGAAAGTGATCATGCCTCTCTCATTCATCATCTCAATGTGATCAAATGAGGATACAAATAAATAATGCATGAATCAAATGAGAGGTTTAAAAATACTTGGAATATATTACCTCATCTTATGAGGCCACCTCCTAGTTTTGTGTTCCCTACTTACTTAAGAGCCATTGGTACTAAAATTTATATCATGATTCAATCCATGGGGGGTTCCACTCTCCCTAAAGCATATTAAATTTATATAAAATTTGATAATGGTCTCATCAAATCTATAAGGTTACCTCCTAAGGTGTCTATGCCTCTATTGTCTTATACTTCTGTTGATACCTCAGATGTGGCTCAAAGCTACTCCTAAGAAGGCAGATAATGCCATAGACAAAGATGCATATATTCAATGTTTGGAAGCTAATATTGGAATGTGGAATATGAAATAAATTTCCTATCAAAATACATACCCCTATCAACAATAATAAGGTTAGAAATATGGAAGAGGAAGGGGTAAATGGCACCCTAACTCTAATAGGCCTACTAATGTCTTCAATCCCAACTCCACCACTAATGCAAGAGAGATGGTACTGGTGCATATCAACTTGGTGCAAGGAGAATATTGGAATCAAGGCCAATTTATGGATGTAAATGAGAATGGAGATAAATCTTTTTTTTCTCAAGGAGGATTTAATCCTCTCTTATTAGCTAAAGATGAGGTCATGATGCAATAAAATGAAGATTGGTAGCCCCATGGAGAAAGTTTCACCAACTTTTTGGTGGATGACACTTTTTTGCTAAATCAAGGAACATATATTGAATAAAATACAAGGGATAAGAGGAAGACCCTAAGAGGTGACAATAGAATTCCTACAAGATCACTCAATCATCCTCGAAGGCAACAAATTGTTGGTTGAATATTTTGTCTATCAGCGTACTGGTAAACAAAATAGGTCTTATCAGCCAAAGTAAGAAGATTAGTCATCCTAATGTGTAAGTTTATCACATTAGAAGGAGAATTCTATCTCCTCTCATCAAGGGGAGGTTCCCTGTGGATATGCTATGTATATATATGAATAGAAAATAGTACTCAAGGGTAGGACCAGACATCCATCTCTCTTTCTTCAGAGATGATGTATACAAAACAAAAGAAGAACTCAAGAGAATGACAGACATCACTCCTCTTCTTTTACAAGAACTGTTCACCTGTCACAAGAATACTCCTGGAAATAAAATTAGAATATGACTGAAGTATGGTAACCAACAAATCAAGACACAACACAAAGTCTACGTAAGAAATACTCAAGAGTGATATACGAAGAATAATGAAAGCTCAAAGTCTTTCCAAAGTTATTTACATAGCAATGAAAATAAAAACACACTAAAGGCAGCTATGGGGGTGCAAAGTCTCTCCACAGTTGATTCTCCAGGACACCTTCTTGATAAATTTACTAATTCTACTTATTAAATCAATGAAACAAACAAGATATCACAGCACAAAGTCTAAAAAAGTCCCTTATTTTCATTAACAAAATATGATAAACAGACTGAGCACAAAGTCTCAATGATGTCTCTCAATTTTGGCAGAGTTTCATTCCAATTATCAAAAAGAAGATCCTTATTACAATAGAAGAAAGTCCCTTATATAGCCTCTTCAAAAAGGACTTGGGAACAATCAATACATCAATTTGCATTGAAATCTATTAAGGAGACATGTTGGAACTTAGGGGCACTTTACCCATTTGATTTTATCAATGCAAGGAAATAAGTCACGCTTATCAAAAGTTTGTAACTTCCAATGTTCCACCTAGCAATCTAATCTTATCTTCATCATTCCTCCTTGTTCAGCTAATTGAATCAGGTCTTGGATTTAATTTGTTGTTCTGTTTCTTCCCTGATTTTTGCTGGTCTTGGCCTTGAAAATTGTGAATGTATTCTATTCTATGGATCAAAGGATCAACGACTATTTTAATGTCTCTAAAATTGATGTTTACATGCCCGTCACTGTGTTTCCAACAGCTATTTGACTATGTTGAATTTGACGTGCTCAAGCATGTCATCCCTTGGTCTTCTTTTATCTTTCCTGCTTGGTGCTTTTCCCTTTTATCTTTGCCACTTGGTGCTTTTATAGATTGGACTTTGCCCTTTTGGGCCCTAAAAAAATGATCCTTCAGAGTCTTTTGTCCCTTCACAAATTTCCCCCGGGCTTAAATGATCCTTTGGCTTCATTTGTCGGCCCTTCACAAATTTTCCCCAAGCTTTTCCTCAGGCCATTCGCTTTGAACATTCCCACAGACATTTTCCCCAGGGAAAATTCCCATGGGAAAAAAGTTTGGGTGAAATTACGCGGGCAAAAAGTCTGGGTGAAATTTCCAAGGCAAAAAGTCCAGGTGAAATTCCCTGGGCAAAATGTCTAGGTGAAATTCATTCTGCCAAGTCTTTTTGAACAAGTCTAAGTGTCTTCTACAATGACATTTGCCCTTCAAAAAAGTCCTCTTAGCATTGAACCATCCCTTTGAACCTAGTCGATGAACCTTTGTTGAACTGGTTCAAAGGTTCAATGAAGCGTGCCAAGCCTTTGAGGCAAAGCCGATGAAAGCATTGAACCACTTGATTGAACCTGCCTTTGAACTATTTGAAGTTGAACCAAAAGATGAACCAAACATTGAACCTACTACTGATTTTTTACTAATGAAAATCCCTATAGAAGTCATGAAGCTCGTTGAACTTGGACGTTGAACCATTTGGTTCAAAGGTTCAATGAAGCATGCCAAGCACCTTTGAACCAAAAAACTATGAACTTGTTGTTGAAACATTGAACCAAAAAGCCTTGAACCAACTGAAAAACCAAATGATTGACCCAAAAGATGCTAAAACAAAGGAAATGAACCATCTGAGTGAAATAAAACATTGAATTGCTTGGTTGAACTTGGACGTTGAACTGTTCCTTTGGTTGAACCAACTGTTGAACCTTTGAACCCGTTGAACCTGTTGAAGTGACTGAACTTGAACCTTTCCTAGAAAATGAACAAATGTTGAAAATCAATTCTTTTGATTGAAAACTACCTGCAAGAGTCTGTAGATTTTCCTTTTCCTTTTGAGTCTGTAGATTCAAGCCTGCAGAGTCCATAGATTCAAGCCTGCAGAGTCCATAGATTCAAGCCTGCAGAGTCTGTAGATTTTTTGAGAAGCTCTAAAAATGAGAAATCTGAATATCTAAGACAAATTTTGAAAATGGAAGATATTATTTTGGTTTGTAAAACCAAAATAATTCAAATGTTGTTCCAAAAATGACTGTTATTTTTGGGAGACAATAGCTGGCTCCAGTTGGGGAACTTCTGTCAATTGCAAAATGAATTAGAAGGAGTAGAATTTAGAATCTCTAGTGTCTTCAAGTGTACCATTGGGATTCAGAGTCATGCTTTCCAGAAATGAAAGGCAACAAGGACGAAAACAAACAAAACAAAATAGAAATTAAAATTGTACAAGTATACATATATACAGAGGTAATGATCTAACACTTCAAGAGTTGAAGTGTTTCAAATGCTGCCCATTATGGGGCAGAGAAAAGAGCATGCCATCTTGGTATTTCAACAAAAATCTATTTTCACCCATGTGCTGATGAATTGTGAATGGGCCTCTCCAAAGGGAGTCAAACTTTCCATGCATCCCTTTTGGCTCTCTTCTTTTGTCCCTCAGCAAGACTTTATCCCCAATCTGAAAATCACAATTTCTGGCTTCTGATCAAAAAGTTTCTTTATCAAATTTTGATGAACAACAATTCTATCCATGACCATGGTTCTTTGTTCTTCTAGCAGAGTCAGGTACATGATTATTTTGTCAAGAGAACTCTCATATGTCTGATCTTCAATAGCCTTCACCAATTTCAAGGCTGGTAACTCTAAAGTGATTGGTATCTCATCATTAATACCATAGAGAAGTTGAAAAGGAGACATACCAATTGCCCTTTTTGGCATGATCCTGTCAGCCCACAAAGCGTCTACCAATACTTTGTGCCACGTCCTTTGATTAGCATCTGCATGTTTCTTTATAATAGTTACCAAATTTTTATTGCTGGACTCAGCTTGTCCATTCCCTTGCAAAAAATAATCAGAAGAATGAGAAAGTGTAATTCCATAATAAAAATAGAATTGCATGATTTCTTGAGAGGTGAAACAAGCTGCATTATCGTAACAATTTTGAGTGGGACTCCAAATCTGGAAATGATGTTCTCTTTCAAGAAATTGCATATAACTTCTGAGGTAGCATGCTTTATCGAGATTGCTTCTACCCACTTAGTGAAATAATCAGTCGCTGTAAGGACATAATCATGTCCAGCACTTGATGATGGATTTATTGTCCCAATAAAATTGAGTCCCCACTGCTAGAAAGGTTCCTCTATGATCACTAGCTTAAGAGGTAGAGAAGCCAACTTGGGTTTTCCAATAAATTGCTGGCAAAGTTCACATTTTCTTACCCATTTATGTGCATCTTGAAAAAGAGTCGGCCAATAATATCTGGCTCTCATAATTTTGTGAGCAGTCACAGGAGCAAAATAATGTCCTCCACAAGCTAGATTATGGAAAGATTTCAAGAGCCGGGTCTGCTGTTCTTTATCTACACAGCGAAGAAAAACTCCATCTATGTTTCTTTTGTACAGGCCATTATCCCAAAGGACAAAATTGGTAGCTTTCAATCTGATGTTTCTCCTCTCTTTGTAAGACAAATGAGCAAGACATTCTCCATAAGTCAGAAAATAGGCAATATCTGAATACCATTCATTGGTAGTAGAAACAAAAAGGACTGTTGGCATATTGTCTATTTTAGCTTCTTCAAGTTGTGTATCTTTTGGCTTATTATCAGCCATTAACTGATAAAGACCTTTACCTCTGACCAGCTTTGTTGGCTTGATATCCAGATCAAATTCTTGGATCTTTGCAATCCAATTACCTCTCTTTGTGCCAAACTCCTATTGAGTTAATATAGCCTTGATTGTATTGTCAGGAACTAATGCAATAATATGTGAATTCAGAATATAAAAGTGAAAGTGTTTGACTACTTTTATCAAGGCATAAGCATGCTTCTCTATATTCGAATACTTTAATTCATGATTTTTCAGAGGGCAACTAATGAAAGAGATGGGAGATTCCATACCTTCTTTGTCTTGTTGGACAAGAATAGCTAAAAGATTATGCTCAGATGCATAGCTGTATATAATGAAATCTCTGTGATAATCTGGGTAGACCAAGGTGGGGGCGTGAGAAATAGTGATTTTGATATCTTGAAATGTTGCTTTGCCTTCTTTGATCCAGCTGAAGGTATTCTTTCCTTTCATCATATTTGCAATGTGTCTTGTCTTCTCAGCAAATTTAGGGATAAATCTCTGTAAGAAATTCACTTTTTTGAAGAAAGAGTGAACAAATTTCTTACTTGCAGGCAAATTCAGCTCTTGAATAGACTTGACTCTGTCTGAGTCAATCTTTGTTCCTTCTTTGGACACAATGTGTCCAAGGAGTTTTCCTTCTATCACTCCAAAAATAGACTTTTTAGGATTCAAAGAAATACCATTTTCTCGGTAGCACTCCAGCACTTGTTGCAAGTGGCGCATATGATCAGATCGGCACTGTGAAAAGATAGTTAAATCATCAAGATATACAACTATGAATTTGCCAATTTCATCTTTAAAATCCATATCCATAGCTCTCTAAAATGTAGCACTAGCATTTATTAATCCAAAAGGCATTCTTTTGTATGCAAAAGTACCCCAAGGCATGGTGAATGTAGTCTTGTGTTGATCAGTTCAAACAACTTCAACTTGGTTATAGCCTGAGAAACCATCCAACATTGATAACATTTCTGATCCTGTTACTATTTGGAACACTTGGTCCATGATTGGCAAAGGATAATTATCTTTCAGAGATGACTGGTTCAGATTCTAAAAATATACACAAATGTGGATTTCACCATTTTTATTTCTTATTGGAACTATGTTTGCAAGCCATGTTGAATGATGGATTGGAAAAATAATCTTAGAATTTAACATTTTTTGAATCTCAGACATAATTGTACCTAAAATCTTTGGATTGTATTGTCTGGATTTTTGCTTGTAAGGCATTGAATCAGCCTTGAGAGGAATATGATGATGGATTTCATTAGGACTGAGAGACTTCAGATCTTCGTATGAATATGCCAAGACATCAATGTATTGACGAAGCAAATAAGTAAATTTGAATTTTTCTTCAGGTGTACAACACTTACCAATGTTGACCATTTTTGGATTTTCTTCATTGGTTAGATTCACTTGGTCAAATCCCTGAGAGAAACTCAAATCTATCTGTTGTTGCTTGATGAATCTATCATGCTTGTCAAACAGCTTTTCAAGAGAAACTAGGCCTTTAGGAATTTTATTTCCTTTCAGCTGCATAAACTCTTCATTTACATCTGAACTAGATTCAAAAATTAATTCAGACTTTTGAGATTTGCTGCCTTTAAAATATAGCTATTCAAAATTGTCTTTTCTTTCCAAAAAGGCAATGATCTGATTATCATCATTGAAAATTTGCCAATGATCAGCATTATCAGGAAAAATCAGCCTATAGATCAACTCAATGGTATATTTGGATTCTTTAAAATTAGAATGTGGAACTAAAAGAGTTCTTGAAACAACAAGTGCATCAACTCTATCATTGTATTCTCTTGGAATGGAAGAAATGTTGAAATCATCAAAGCTTTCAATTTGATCCCAAACAAGATTACGGTAATGGCACAGCCTTTCATTCTTAGTCTGATATGAATTTCTCACTTGGCAGACCACTAATTCAGCGTCCCCTCTAGCATGAAGACACTTGATACCTCTTTCTTGAGCAGCTTTCATGCCCAGCAATAGTGATTCATATTCAGCTATATTATTTGTGTTGCTAAACTGTAACTTATATGATGAAGGGAACATATCTCCTTGAGGAGATATCAAAACAATTCTAGCTCCAGAACCAGAAGAAGAATAACTGTCATCAAATTCTAGAGTCCAAATCTCATCAGACACTGGCTTTACTTCAGACTTTCCTTCATCAGAGATGGAGGGTCTTTCTTCATGATCTATATATAAAAAGTAATTACCCATACCTATGGATTCAAAAAGGATTTGAGCCTCAGGAGCTGACGTCTTGGTGACTATATACTTTGCTTCCTTTTCAGGAAGTAATCTTTTCATCACGCCTTGTATAGGGATCCTTACCTCAGATAGATCCTTGTTTAGCTCTCTTCCCACGTCCTTACAAACATTCTATCCAAGTAAAATACCATAAGACGCTGGAACTTCATCCACTAATACAGTCATTTTAATCCTCTTGTCCGAAAAGGCTGCAAATGCAAATTGATCATCTTTGATCTACCCCAACAATGGCACTTGTTTGTTTTCCATGGAGAAACATCTGCTAAATGTCTTGGTTAATGTGAGACCAAGAGATTCAGTGACTTTGGTAGGCATGACATTGTCAGATGTGCCTGAATCTATTATACAATTACTCAGCTTATGGCCATTGATTAACAGGGAAACATAGAAGGGTTCTATTTTTCTAGAAGCAGCTGGAGGAGTAATAATCAGATTATTTGGACTAAGTGTATTTATTAGGGAATCAAAAGTCACTTTTTTGGCCTTTTACACTATAGGGACGGTCTAATTTTTAACATATTGGACCAACTTATTCAGTTGATCTGGATTGGACTGCAAGTACTCAAATTCAGACATTTGTATTTTTGTCTTTTTGACATGATCAATTATGTCAAATGTCCAAATCAAACTAGGTACAGAGAAAGGTACTTAAACTTTTTGAGTTTTAGAAGAGATGGGAGGTATACTGGTTTGCAAATTAGAAGTAGAAGGGGAAGGAGCAACAGATGTATTTACCTTTTGAGTGATTACTGGATCTTTTGGTTGAAAGGGTAGAACTATTCCACGCTTGGCAATTGTGATTGCTAGCTATGATTGCTCTTCTATTTTTCCTTTATCAGCCTACTGGACTGATTGATTCTTAGATCTAGTAAACACTACATATGATCCATCTGAAGCTTCTCCTTTACTTCTAGGTTCATCCTGATAATTCAGGAAACCAATGTGGGAGTCACCCACTGATTCTTCTTGACTGTCTTCAATGATATCAGCATCATTTTCTTGATATAATTCAGGTTGATAAGAAAAATCTGATTATGTCTCAAGATATCCCATTGCTGAAATAGTTGGAGGAGCTTCCAAGGCAAGTTTTCCTTGTGGAGGAGGAAGACGATTTTGTTGTCCTTAGTTTCTGGCAACATTTCCCTGATATGACTAATTTGGGAATATTCTTCTGTATGTAGGAATAGAAGACATTCCTTGAGCCATTTGCTTTTTGAGGGCAAGGAGCTCATTCGCTAATTTATACACCATTGGATCTGTGGTGCTTGTAGACGTAAATTCAGATGATGATGAAGCTCTATTTCTATTGGGATCTCTTCTTATTTTTCCAACTAATATGAGATCATCTTCTACTTCAGTGGCCAAAAGTTGAGCTACCTCAAGATCTATTTGGCCATCACATCTCAAGAGGAAACTAACTTCAGGTAGCTGAGAATTTATGAAAAAGCATTTGAGATTCTTAGCTGTAGGTCTGGCAATCATAGGAATTTTGTTTCTCAACTTGTCAAATTTAGCTATGAAGTCTCTCATAGGCTCATGTGGCTCTTTTTTCATTTGTGTAAGTTGAGCCAAAAGTGTATGTTCATCTTCTGCAAGTTTGAATTTGGGTTCAAACTTATCTTTCAAAGTATTCCAATCAGTTACAGATCAAGCTTGTAAATGGTAAAACCAATCTACATCAGGACCTTGTAGTGTTTCAACAAAAAGCCTGACTGCTACATCTTCAAACTCTACCCCTATTACTCCACAAGCTATACTGAATGCTGCAATATGTTCATTAGGATGAACTTTCCCATCACCATGGAATTTCAAGAAATTCTTCCTATAACTGCATGGAAGTTCATGTAGAGGAGTAAGATTGAGAGGGCCAAAAGCATTACCCCAGGGACCTTGAACTGCCATTATAGGGTGCTAAAAAGGAGGGATAACAAATCTCAATGGGGTAATTATAGGTGAAGCTTTATCAACAATAGAATTGATATTTCACCTGGTAATGGAGATCTAGTTTTAGTAGGAGAGAAGCTCTTGGTTCATTTTAGATGAGATGGTGAAGAAAATAGATCAAAATCACTTTGTTGTACTTGCTCGAACATAGGATCAATGACACCTTTAGCCCTTTAACTTCATGTATATCTTGAATCTGCCAGATTTGTCAAACAAAATTTGAAAATAATTGGCTTTGCTTCAGTTAAAGCTTGAGGCTTTAAACTGTGCATTCTTTTCCTATGGTGTGGAAGTGAATGGAATGGATAGACTATAAATGGATAATGGGTAATTCCCCAGCAGATTCACCAAAAATTGTTGGTTGAATATTTTGTCTATCAATGTACTAGTAAACAAAATAGGTCTTATCAACCAAAGCAAGAAGATTAGTCATCCTAATGTGTATGTTTATCACATCAAAAGGAGACTTCTCTCTCCTCTCATCAAGGGGAGGTTCCTTGTGGATATGCTATGTATATATATGAACAAAAAATAGTACTCAAGGGTAGGACCAGACATCCATCTCTCTTTCTTCAGAGATGATGTATACAAAACAAAGGAATAACTCAAGAGAATGACAAACAACACTCCTCTTCTTTCAGAAGAACTGTTCAACCAGTCACGAGAATACTCCTAGAAATAAAAGTAGAATATGACTGAAGTATGGTAACCAGCAAATCAAGACACAGCACAAAGTCTATGCAAGAAATACTCAAGAGTGATATACAAAGAATAATGAAAGCTCAAAGTCTTTCCAAAGTTCTTTACACAACAATGAAAATACAAACACACTGAAGGCAACTATGGGGGTGCAAAGTCTCTCCACAATTGATTCTCCAGGACACCTTCTTGACAAATTTACTAATTCTGCTTATTAAATCAATGAAACAAACAAGATATCACAACACAAAGTCTAAAAAAGTCCCTTGTTTTCATTAACAAAATATGATAAACAGACTGAGCACAAAGTCTCAATGATGCCTCTCAATTTCGATAGAGTTTCATTTCGATTATCAAAAAGAAGATCCTTATTACAATAGAAGAAAGTCCCTTATATAGCCTCTTCAAAAAGGACTTGGGAACAATCAATACATCAATTTGCATTGAAATCTATTAAGGAGATAAGCTAGAGCTTAGGGGCACTTTACCCATTTGATTTTATCAATGTAAGGAAATAAGTCACACTTATTGAAATTTTGTAACTTCCAATGTTCCACCTGGCAATCTGATCTTATCTTCATCATTCCTCCTTATCCGGCTAATTGAATCGGGTCCTAGATTTAATTTGTTGTTATGTTTCTTCCCTGATTTCTACTGGTCTTGGCCTTAAAAATTGTGAATGTATTCTGTTCTATGGATTAAAGGATCAACGACTATTTTACTATCTCTAAAATTGACGTTTACATGCCCGTCACTATGTTTCCAATGGCTATTTGACTGTGTTGAATTTGACATGTTTAGGTGCGTCATCCCTTGGTCTTCTTTTATCTTTCTCACTTGGCACTTTTCCCTTTTATCTTTCCCACTTGGTGCTTTTCCAGATTGGACTTTGCCCTTTCGGGCCCTAAAAAAATGATCCTTCAGAGTCTTTTGGCCCTTCGAAAATTTCCCCTGGGCTTAAATGATCCTTTGGATTCATTTGTCAGCCCTTCGCAAATTTTCCCTAGGCTTTTCCTTAGGCCATTCACTTTGAACATTCCTGTGGAAATTTTCCCTGGGGAAAATTCCCACGGGCAAAAAGTCTGGGTGAAATTCCCTAGGCAAAATGTCCGGGTGAAATTCCTCGAGCAAAAAGTCTGAGTGAAATTCCCTGGGCAAAATGTCTGGGTGAAATTCATTCTGCCAAGTCTTTTTGAACAAGTCTAAGTGTCCTCTACAATGACACTTGTCCTTTGAAAAAGTCCTCTTAGCATTGAACCATCCCTTTGAACCTAGTCGATGAACCTTTGTTGAACCGGTTCAAAGGTTCAATGAAGCGTGCCAAGCCTTTGAAGCAAAGCCGATGAAAGCGTTGAACTGCTTGATTGAACTCGCCTTTGAATTGTTTGAAGATGAACCAAACATTGAACCCACTGCTGATTTTTTGCTGATGAAAATCCCTACAGAAGTCATGAAGCTCGTTGAACTTGGACGTTGAACCATTTGGTTCAAAGGTTCAATGAAGTGTGCCAAGCGCCTTTGAACCAAAAAGCTATGAACTTGCTATTGAACCATTGAACCAAAAAGCCTTGAACCAACTGACAAGCCAAATGATTGAACCAAAAGATGCTGAAACAAAGGAAATGAACCATCTGAGTGAAATAAAACATTATACTACTTGGTTGAACTTGGACGTTGAACTGTTCCTTTGGTTGAACCGACTGTTGAACCTTTGAACCCATTGAACCTATTGAAGCGACTGAACTTTGAACCTTTCCCAAAAAATGAAAAAATGTTGAAAATCAATTCTTTTGACTAAAAACCGCTTGCAAGAGTCTGTATATTTTCCTTTTCCTATTGAGTCTGTAGATTCAAGCCTGCAGAGTCCGTAGATTCAAGCCTACAGAGTCTGTAGATTTTCTGAGAAGCTCTGAAAAATGAGAAATCTGAATATCTAAGACATATTTTGAAAATGGAAGATATTATTTTGGTTTTTATAACCAAAATAATTCAAATGTTGTTCCAAAAATGACTGTTATTTTTGGGAGACAACACAAATCATGGTTACAAGTGTGATAATTCCAAAAGCTCCTACACCTCCTTCAAGTCAAAATGTGGTAAGGTATATTAAAGATGCCTCTATTCCTCAAGTTATAATAAATTATTTGCTTATAAGGACTCAATAAAAAGTGATTAAAAATTCCCTAAACATAGTGGATTCTTTTAAAATATCCAAAGCACCAATCTCTTTGTGGGATGTCCTTCATTTACCTAGACAAAAAGAGTTATTAAAAAAGAAATTGTCCATTATTCCTACTATTTATTTACCTTAAATCTAAATTAAAAGTCATTTTTTCCTCCCAAATTTCCCTAATACCATTTTTGAACCATCTGCTATGGCTAAGAAATCTCCACCATTCTATCTCACTCTCATAGTGGGTAACAAATTAGTCCATAATTGCATAATTGATAGTGGATCATGTACATAAATCATGCCCAAAGTTATAGTTGATAAGTTAGGCATAAAAAAGGAGCCTAATATAAAATGATTTATCTAATTAGATGGTACACCTTCTAAAACAATATGACTAATAAAAAATTTGAAGGTCTTCTTGCATGATTGTCCTAGTTTTCCTATCCTTCAAGACATAGTTGTTGTTGACCTCCCAACTTACTTTGAAATTTAAATTTCAAGAGATTATATAGACAAGATAGGTTTCTATCTCTCATTTGATTTGTCATTCTTATACTTTAGGACAAGATATGGGATTAAAGTGACTATTATAACTCAGCCTCTTGAGAGATTTCATATTAAGCCTTACATTGAAACAAGTTATAACTTGAATTATGTGATCAATGAAAAGGAGACTAATGTGGATGATAAATTTTCTAAACTTGAAGTAATTTCTAATTTTTTATTTTATGAGTATGTGTAGATATATATGGGCATGATCCTTATGCATAATTTGAATAAATTGACCTTAGGACTTATATCATGCATGAAGAGCCATTTAAAAGAGCTGAGGTAAGTGTATAAAATTCTCATGCTACTGAAGGTAACTATATGATTCATGATTATGATGATCATAGGTTGATGAATCTAATTGATCATCATAGTGGAAAAAATGATGTCTTTATCCTTGCCATTGATGAGGATGCTTTGGATAATGACACTCATGAGGTGGATGAGAATGACTTGTGGTAAAGGTTGTATGTCATATGTCATGAGTTTGATCAGCTTGGAAATGTTACTTCCCCTCTCAGGAAGTCTACATCTGATTTGGTTAAATTCCTCTAAAAAAAATTATGTTGATTATTCAATAAGCATGGAGAATGTCTCATGTTGTGAATGAGGAAGAACTATGGCAAAATCTTAATGCCATATGCAAAGAGTTTGAAAATTTGGGTAAGTCTCCCTTTTCTCCAAGAGGTTATATATATAATGTAAAGTTTTCTAATGAGACTAATTATAATGTTGAAAAATATTCCATTAAACATAAATATGAAGGTCATTCTACTGATCCAGAACCTATTGTCATGAAGTAATTTGATAATGCTAGTGTCCAAGAAGTTGTAGACATGGATAATGAGGTTAAGATAGAAGTTATTGTGCCTGAAGAATAATCAAGATATCCACCTAATTTTGAGACATATCCAAAGGTTTTGGATCATGAAGAATATGAGCTTGATGTTTTCAAACATCAAGCACTTCTTGTCCTATAAGAAGACAAGGTTGAGAACACTATCATACACTCCAATCTACACTTTTTTAGAGAACACCCAATGGATATGATGGATATAAAAATATTTTCAACACTAATAAAGGTTTGTAAATAATAATAAATATCATTTATTAAGGTCCCAAACATTTCACTTGTAAACTTAAGAAGATTCAAAGGTGGTAGGCTTCTTAACCACACACATATGCAAGTGATTGGTGATGAGCATACTCCTCATGATAGGTTGACTTCATGGAGGGACAAAGATGTAAAAGGAAATATTTTTTGTCTTGGTTGAGGTATGATTATATGTTTCACTTCAAGAGTTAGGTTTTTAAATAGTAGAATAGGTGTGTGTGTTCTTTTTTAGTTGTGGTGTGTTCTATAAGTGTTATAGTGAACACATATGTATTTATTTTGAGTTTATCTTATTTTGTGTGTCTTTTATTTATGTTTGGTGTGTTTTTAAAGGCAATTTGTGTGTCAAACCTAGTTTACATGTGACTCCATATCACAATGGTAGGACTAGGCAACTAGTCATGGCATAACAAACATACCACCCATGGGAAATCGCTAAGAATGTTGACCATTTTGACCACAATTCAAAATGGGTCAACCCCCCTATAGTCAAAATATTTTATATGGGTCCAATATAGTGTCATAGGGATTTTTTTTTCATTATATTTTATTTTATGCCTTGGTCATGGTTTAATTAAGTCTTATGTTAACTTAAGTCACTTAGGGGTCATTTTGGGGCCTTCTATGAAAGTGGCATGGTTTTTAAGGTGTAAAATTGTCATATTTTTCTTCCCAATGTCCAAGATAACATATTAACTATTATTAATGTTAGTCCCATCTGAAACTTGTGGGTTCCCTAACTAAAAATCAAGAAAATAATTGAAAAAGGATTTTGGCACTTGTATGGCCTATAGGGGAGTGTGACATGTGTGTAAAACTTTTGGGATGACTCTTAAATATTAATAGAATCATATAAACATTTTATAATCTTTTAAAGTGATAAAAATGGTCAAAAACCATTCTACTCCTTCATCACCTTTTTAGACATGCAGAACTAGTTAACAAGTTTATGCTTGGTACGGTCATAAAAAGAAGTTTAAATACAAATGATTATAGGGATGATATTAAACTTAGTGAAATTAATTTTCCTAAAAATATTTCAAGTATTTTTTGATTGTGCTTTATGAATCATCCTTTATAAGATGACTATGTTTTTTTACTTGTTAAACCCCATACCCTGTAGGTTTCCTCTCATATAGATAGGTCCATACAATCCAAATTATGGGATTGAAACTAGAAGAATAGTAATACCTATAAAAAAATTTCCATGCTTGGTTTCATGTTTGGAAAGGATTTCATATATCAAACAACTCAAGTTGTAGGAAGGTGTCACCATATGAAGATCTTAGTCGGGTTTCATCACTTGAAAAATGCTTATTTATTTGAAAGGACTTAAAATTATTTTAATATGATGTTTTTCATGTTTCAAATTTTATCTTTGTCCCCTTTAATTTCAAACTAATTCTCCAAGGCAAACTTCCATGGAGTTGTAATCATGAGTGACATATAGTCATATAGAGTACACAGTCAATCCTCTTCTTATTTCCAATCATAGCCATGGCATGTGAAGGATTTAATAATTATCATGGAGTTGTGTGAATATTTCATGAGATTTTTTATATACCTTTACAATAGTATCAATCAAGAAAATCTTTTTCAATTGGCATAATAAACAGTATGGTAGATAACATCTCTACTTACATAGTCATATGCCATTGATGTGCATTTCCAAAAGAGGGTCATGATAGAATGGATTTATGTTTAACTTTTTATAAATCCTCAAAATTTGAAGAGGATACATTTTATCATTGGGAGGAGGTATAAGACTGGTTATCAGCTCATGTACCATAAACTAATCACTTAACCACCATTGCTTGTTTTATACCATGGAGATACACCTACAAGTGCCTATATGAGGGTTCAAACATTGAAATGGAGTGTGAAATATTATCTCAAGATCTTTGATAGTATGTTATTTTACTTTAACACTTCTAAGGAGCATATATTTTCTTATAGGGTCAGATTTATGATATTACCATCCATACTTATAACCACTACTGACACATTGGAAAGTACACCTACATGTGGTACCGTAGAGAGCTAAGGAGTAATATAGAAGAGTCAAAACATTTGGTGAAAACCTTATTGAATTCATATTATTTTTTAGAGATCATATCATACACATTTGGAATTCTAGGTTGGTAGGTAATGTTGATAATTACTCTCAAAGGTAATGTCTATAGATTCAGGGACCAAATCCTTAAAACATGGAAAAAATAACACCTAGCCATTTTTTTGAGATCATATGATAATTTTATAAAGATATTTGAATCATATAAATCATCATACCTTTTATCCCCCACATAGGAAAGGATCTTTTCAAAAATGTTAAGGTGTATGATCAGTGGAAGGTAGTTGTTAAAAGGCCCAAAGATGCACTTTTGAACATTGAGTTTAGATAGTAACATCTATAAAATTTGAAGTCAAAGTGACCTTAACCTTAAAAGTTGGAATATGGAAGTAAATTTTCATGTTGGGTGACATTTTTTATTTGGGAATGGAATTTGGTTCCAAGGAGTATCAAATAGAGTTGGAAAACTAGGTTTTTGGGCTTAATGGTACACCTATAGGTACACATTGGTCCAAAAAAACCACCTACAGCTGAATGTAGGTATATACACTCCATGACTCAAGCAAAAACATGGAGAATAAATGTATGAGAGACAAATATCATCTCATAATTTATTCTTAAGACTTGAGATGGTTCTCATAGATTAAATGACATAGGATTCAAGGATAATCAACACCTACAAGATCCTACACAGCTAATTATAGCTAACTGTGATAGGTAGAGAACAAAAAAATTAGGGTTCTTGATGTGGGAATAGCCCAAGCATGAAATTAATGGGTCTAAATAATTAATAAATGATACTTTAAGGATTAAATAAGGTTTATTCAATGTTTTAAATCTTAAACCATGTAGTTACCACCTATAGGTATGGTGCCTTGAAGCAAAACACAATCACAAAATTGTACTCAATCTTGACTAAGTAAGGAGTATGAAGAGACACGTAGGAGGTTAAAGTAAGGAATGGATTTATAAAACATTAATAATGATAAGTATGACCTCAATATACTCTTACCAATGAATATAATTTAGGTAAAATCCCAAATAACACAATCAATAGTCCATATGGTAAAACCCTACACACAATCTACTCTCCCAAGGGACAGTCTTGGGGCATGAAGGATATAGAAGATATACTGATCTAATAAAGGGAAAAAATTTTGTATAGATCATCTCCATCACTTTTATAATCCAATATAACATCTATTTTTTATAAATAAATAGGCTAAGTACCCTCTATTTTGTCTCATATAGAGGGTACTTCCCTAGAGTACAAACCCTGTAGGATTGGAGAATAGAGATAAGAGAGTGGGATTATAATTTTTAGAAACATTCATGGATATTTTAAAATTTATATAATTCATATGATAACATGAGAAACATTTCACATAAGTAATAATCTCAATAGGGTGGTCTATATCTTCAAAGATACAGACATGCCTATTAGGCATGGTTAAGGCCTAAAGCCCAAATGGGAGGTAAATTTAAATTCCAACTCTAGGTGAGAACTCCAATGGATTATAGCATGTATATATGGATATTTAAGATGTTTTTAAGATTATACTATGTAGATAAGTCTCCAATAAATCCACTTTTAGCTCAAAGACAACTTAGGCCTGTGCAAAATGAGGAACCAAACTCGATAGGGTAATTTTGAAGACTCACATCTTCTTAGAGAGTGTGAAAGGAGGTAAAAGGAGTTTAGGTAAGTTGAAAGGGGTCCTAAAAATTTATCTTGTGGAATTTTTTTGAAACTCCAATTTCACATCTCTATGAACAAAGCTTAAGAGTGAAAAGGACCTAAAACCCTACAAAACCCTAAATAAGAACCCAATTGGGAAAATAAAGATAGAGAGCTATCCAGATGAGAATGAATGGGCATAAAAATGATTAAACCTTTTATGGGACTCTCCAGATACCTTTCCCATCAATTTGAGGTGTTCATTACTTGTAAGGACAAGAGGAAAATTATCTTTCTTTGAATATTTTTCATGTTTTTAGGGTTCTAAGGACTTTCAATAATATCAATCAAATTTGGGAGAAATATCAAGACTTAATATAAATCTATATGATTATTTCATGATTCATAAAAAATCCTAATTATTTATATAAGTAACTTCATCTTAGCCAGTCAAAATTGGCAAAGTGAGCAAGATAGTGAGAAGGGTGAGAACTTCAAGTGGATTGCCTTTTAAGGTCTATCTAAGAATTATAATTCCATATAGGGTCTTTAAAAGTGTCATCCACTCCATTTTATGTATTTTAATGGAAAAATGAAGCTAATTCTAAGGCCAAGTATGAGGGGTAAATGAAAGAGGAGTTTCTTTGACTATAGGTAGTGATGGCTCACTTCCAAAAGAATATAGATGATTAGGGATGCATAAAATGCATGGTGGATCATGTATACAACCCTTCCCTCTTAGTGAAATCATTATATTTATCCCTAGTTAGTTTTGGGATGTTCCAAAAGGGCTAAATGATGAAGGCAATTTTTTTGTATAGAATGGGGAGTCTTACACCACATTTCATGAGTTTCATAACTTAGAGGGCCATTTTTCCTATCATAACTTACATGGTTTATCTCATAATTATTATACTATGTATTTAATTCCTCCTCTCAGCATGACAAGTATTCTTACGACTCTTGGACTTATATTTTCTCACTTCTCTCTCAAGTTCTATAAATAGCTACCATTTTGGCCTTTGTAATATAATACCACACCACGTATGGTGAAACCCTATTAGATTGAAATTTTATTTTACATTTGAATATTAATGAAAGTCTATTTTTGATTTCATTAAAAATTGTCTAAGTGTGTAAGTGATGTATGGTAATGCAAAGTGATAATTCTCTATCCTTTTTTCCCTTATCCTTTCATGTTTGTACAAGAGTTACTATTCTAATAGGTTGTATAGAGCATAATAAAGTGTGTTAGGATATTTTAAAGTGTATTATTTTCCTTAGAGTGTGAAATCTTCCTTCTAGTACATTTTCCTTGTGTCTCTCTATACATCTCACCTCTATAATTAAACACTCATGTTAAAAACCTTATAGGACTTATAAGCTAGTTTGTATGCCTTGATTTTTAGTGAATTAAGTATGATGGTCATGTGGAAAACATATTTGTGTATCACCCCCTTAGAATAGGTTAATTTAATGTAAGTGTATAACTCTTTTCCCCATAAGCAAGCACTAGTTTAAGTGATAAGCATTTCAAGACATATTCAGGGAGTTAGCCCTTAAATCTAGAGGCTCACTTCCACTATAGGTACACCCACATACTTGGAAGTGTTCCCATGTTACCTAAATCCGGAAGAGGCTTGAACACCATCTTATAGGGTGCAATATTTAGTGACAATAGTGTATAAAATTGAAAATAACATTTATGAGTGAGAAGTAACAAGCCAACCTTACTAAAAAATGGAAAAAGTACATGAAAGTAGAAACAGATTCAAGTGTCCTAAAAAAGGGGTAGTACAAAATGACAAATGGTAAAATAAGTCAAAACATGTCTATAAATGTAGAGCCATGGTGTAAATAAAGTAATCTATATTTACTCAAGCATATTATTTTTCTCTAAGGATAGATAAAACTGAAACAAAGTAGTGCTAGCATATTCTTAAGATGTGAAGAAGAAAGAAGGAAAGAAGAGGGAAAACAAATTTAAAATCACACATACTTATCAAAGGGGGAAATGAAATAGGTGGAGGGTAGGATAAAATAAAAACCAAGATAGAGGAATTCTTTATTAAATTCAAGACACTAAAATTAGGTTTGTAAAAATAAGAAGACTTTTGACCTTAAGGACTCTGAATAACTTCTCTTAGCCACACAAATATTAAGTCAAAAAATGAAGTATGTAGATAATCCCATGAAGGCTATATGCATGAAAATTAAAATGGGCATAGCTTCCCACAACATGTTCCCCATTCCTCAAGACCCCTTATAGAATCATTTGTCTACTGTGAAGATTGGGGAATTACATGAGAAGGTAGGTAGTACCACATAGTTTTTTGAATTCTCCTATTCCAATCTATTGGCCTACTTTACCCCAAAGGACCTTGGCTCTAGTGTGAGGCCAACAATGAAGTTTGAGCTTTAATTAGAGATAAGATATATACTTAGAATCATGTCTTTTGGTATGATTTTAACTTTTGAGATTTGTATGTTGCATTTTGTATATTATGGCCTTATATTTAAAATGATTTGGTTTTTAACTTTCTTGATGGATTTTTTTATTCCTCCTCTATATGGATTCAGAGAACCAAACATGAGTGCTAAAGATGAATTTTATTTGAGTACTTGGGACTTAGTTGATAAGAGAGATAACTTAGAGAGAATGGTGTCTACGACTCTCATAAATTGAAGTTAAATAAAAGTGTTATCTTGAATTTGACCTTATTCTATCCAATGTGAAATTAAAGGAAAGGAAATCAAGAGGAATGAAACATGAAACAATTTAAATTACTTCAAATCGTAAAAAATGTGATAAAGGGTGAAAAAGGGATACAATGATAGAAAAGTGTGATTCCTTATCATAATAATGAGGGAAATGAAGGAAAACATGCTAACATAGATTGTTGTGAAAATTTTGTCTATCAAAATAAGCAAAAGCTAAGGTTGAGAACAAAGGTCAAAAATTTATAACCACATTCTTAGCATAGGAATGACAAGATGGTGATTTTATGAAGAATGCTAGGTCATATCCATGGTCTTAGACTTCAACTCATAAAAGAGAAACCCACGGGGGTGACCAAAAAGTACTATAAAAATAAATGAGTTAAGAAAAATGTGGTATTTATGAGGAAGGCTAGGTCTTATCCATGGTATTACACTACAACTCACAAATGATAAACCTAAATGGTTCTAAAAAATGGGTAAAAAGTATGAAAATAAAGAGGATAAAATTACATCATGAGGAATACTAGGTTCTATCCATAGTTTTATAATGCAATTCATGAGAAAAGGGGAAACCAAAAAACCAAAAGGAATGACAAGGTTTGTAAAAAAGATAACTATTGCAGAGGGTGAGACCCATGTAAGTAACCTACAAAAGAATTAAATAGATAGAATATATAAAACATAAAAATAAAGGATTTATTAGGTGAAATACTTCTTGAGAAATTATGCATTGGTGGGCTCTTTGAAAACATGACCTTGACTGGTTTCAAGGTGATAAGTACTTAGACCAAGAATATCCTTGAATAAATAGGGGCCCCACCATTTTTGGGAATATTTACCTTATTTGTCATAAGTGTAGTCTAATTTAAGGAGAAGATCACCAACATTAAATGTGTGAACTTTAACACATTTGTTATGTTATTTGGTAATACAAGCCTTGTATTGATGATTATGTTTCAAAGTAGGTAGATGGTGTTCATCAAGGAGATCAAGAGCATGAAGGTGAGATTCATGTAATTATTCATTAGGTATGATGATATGAAGATATATATGAATAAAGGGAAAATAAAATTTTAATGGAAGGACTGACTCAGAACCATAAACTAGAAATAATGGCATTGCCCCAGTGGCAGTATGTATGCTATTCCAATAGGCCCAAAGAGCATGATATAGAAGAAGGTGTCAATGATTGTGAGTTTTAAAAATTGTCTATTAGAGAATTTTATTAGTGGCCTTAACTTGGACATTAAATTGTGGATGATAAGGTGTGGAATTTTTTTTATTGATTTTAAACTTAGCACAGAGCTATTTGACATCCTTATTTTTGAAATTAACACCATTGTCTAAAATGATAATATAAGGGACACAAAAGTGGAAAATTATTTGATTAAGAATAAATTTGGAGATATTAGTACTGATGACATTAATAAGGGGCATAGCCTCAACCTATGTAGTGAAATATTTGGTAGCTATGATTATGAAGACATGTTCATATTGAGAGTGAGGTAGATTGCTTATGAGATATAATCCCCACATAGAGAATGGCTATGGAGATTTGATATTTTGAAGCATTAATGGAGGTGAATTAATTAAATCATCATGAAGTTGGTAAGGAGTATGCTTTTCATCAAATTTGATGGCATCCTTTTTAAGTGTGGGCCAAAAGTATCTCATACGTAGGCATTTGTAGGTTATAGCATATCCACTATAGTGGCCACTGCAAATGCCCACATGTGCTTATTTAAGAAGAGGAGGGACCTCATCTTTCATAATATAGTGGAGCAAGGTACCTTCAACATTATGATAATAAAGGGTGTTATATATAAATATATACTTAAAATCTTGTTTGTGAATATAAGTCTTTTCATAGGAGTCTAAGTTGGGATGATAAGTTTGGTGTTCCAAAAATTGAATGATGTCTTTCTACCATGGGTTTTTTTGAATGATGACATCCTCAATGTGATAGATAAGTGAATTATGTGGTTGAATAGGTGATGGATATTTTATTATTTGGATAATAAAAGTGGGATCATTAAGAAATTGGTGCAAATGAAAAAGAGATACTGAAGAAGAAAGGAAATCAGTAATGGAATTTTGATCTCAAGGGATAGGTTCGATGGTAAAAGAAATTAAATATTTGGTAAGAATGGTTTCAAGTTGATGATAGAGATGATATTTTCACTTTTTCAATGGTAATCACCATTGAATTGGTGTAAAATGAGATGATAATTACCTAAGGCATATAAGTATTTTATATTTAAATTAAGAGTAGCTTGCATGCCTAATATTAGAGTTTCATACTCTACCATATTATTAATGACATCAAATGTTAAGAGAAAGTCTAAAGGGATAATTTTGTTTAGATGGCTTGTAATATTGTAACCTACCCTAGTTCCTTGAAGGTATTTATAACCATCAAAGAGAAGGGTCCAACTATCTTCGTGTAAGTTGACATTAATTTTATTAAGTTCTTTGATAACTACTTTTGGTTTAGTAGTATCAAGGAGGATAGCAAATTCATCAAGATTACTTACTTTAATATTAGTAGTGAAATTATGAAATTAATCTTGAAGAGATATAGCTTTATTGAGACCTTTAATATAGAGAATATTGTCATTGGGAAGACTATCTTCAAGGTGATCGATAGTGGGAATAGGAGCTACAACAAGTTGATTAGATATAATTTATCCTTTGAAATATTTTTGAGTAATAATTCAGAGATTAAATTCCATAAGGAGGACCATCCACTTGCCAATTATATCTCCAAGAAGAAAGGATTTGGAGAATAAGTGATGAAGGGGATCAAAATTAATGATGACATAATTAGTTTGATAAAGCATGTAATGTCAAAGCTTTTAAATGAGGCCTCAACTGATATAATAGATGGCATACTCTTTTTTGGTATCATCTTGTTGGGAAAACATTACCCCAACTAATATGGGTGTGGAAGAAGTATATAAAATCAAAGGTTGATCATTTTAATGAAGATGAAGAGTAGGTGGGTCAAACAATGATTTTTTCATCTTATCAAATGTTTTTTGACAAGGATTTATCCATTTTAATGCATTAACTTTCTTAAGAAGATAATTAATGGAGTGGATAAAGTAAACCATTTTAGGGATAAATCATCTAATTGTCTTAATTTTACTGAGATAATTGTGAATGTTTAGAATTGATCGAGTAATGGTCATGTTGATGATAGAACTAATTTTAGTAGGGTTAACATTGATGCATGGAGAGAAATTAAAAATCCTAACAGTTTTCCAAATGTGACACCAAAGACACATTTTTAAGGATTGATTCTAACTCAATATTTGAGAAAATGGTCAAAGATGATGGCAAGATTAGAAAAATGAGTCTTGCAACTTTTAGATTTAAAAATGAGGTCATCCACATAGGTTTCTATAATTTTTTGAATAAGATCATGAAAGATATAATTCAATGCTCACTGATAAGTGGCTCTAGCATTTTTGAGGCTGAAGGGAATTTTAACATAGAAATAGGTGCCCAATTTCATGGTGAAGGTGGTCTAATGTTGGTCCTCAAGGGAAATGTGAATTTTATTATAACCTAACAATCCATCCATAAGTGATAACATTTCATAACTATCTATGGAATTGAAAATGGCATCTATTGAAATTAAAGGGAAATTATCCTTGGGACAAGTGATATTAAGATTATAGAAATCAATGTATATGAAAATGACCATAGTGAATTTTTTTTGAATGGTAACTATGTTAGAAACCCATTCAGAATAATCCACTAGTTTGATAAACTTAGCATCGAGAAGTTTGATGATTTCTTTATGACATAAGGTGGAAACTTATGTTGCTTTTGACGCACAGGATTGGCATCAAGATAAGTGATGATATTGTTCACCAAAATGATAGGGTCAATACCAGGCATGTCCTCATAGGAACAAGTGAATATATCATGATATTTATAAAAAATAAATTAAAATTATAATTCTCAGTAGGTAAGAGTTCATGAAAAACTATAATTGGTTGAGGGCATGATGGAGTACCATATTTAATGTGAGTAGTTTATTCGATAAGAATAGAATTGTTATCTTGGAAATGGTATGGTGAATTAGGTAAAGAATAAATTGGATTAGCTTTAGGATTAATTATAGAAATGAAGTTGTTGAAACAAGGGGTTGTCTTTAAAATTCCCAAGTTTGTGATGTTTCCTAGGAAGTTGAGGTTCTCAGGAATGAAGTATTTCAAGAATAGCTTCATCACTAGGAAAAGTGGGAAGAGGATCATAATATTCAACATCTACTTTGAGATCAAGAATTTTATTACCATGGTGATCATATTTAGAAAGTATTTGATGAACATTAGTGGCCTTGGCATCCAATGTAATCTTGGGAGTGGGAAAAGTAGGTTGATTGGCTGAGATTGGTGTGTCATTAGTTTCTTTGACAAGGGAATAATTAAGTATAGTGATGGGATCTATAGGTGGTAGAGAAGATGCAAATTTTTTTGGAGGTTCAAAAGGTATGATTTGTTTGACCACACAAGGAGTATCAATAAGCAAAGAATTAACAGGAGGAACATGACTATGGGATCTAATTCATGATCTATGGAAATGGTATGGACATCCTAGTTAAAATCATGTATTTGAGCTAAGGTTTTCTAATAATGTTGAACATCCAAGTCTTGAGAATGCATTTGGGAAATTATGTATTTATCATCATAGGTTGGAGAAATTGTATATGCTTTGGATTTAGGGGGAGTTTCAAAAGGTGAAATCCCACTATTACTAAATTTTTGAGGAGATGTGGTGAGAGGATCTTGAAATAATTTGGCCACTCCATAATAATTACATGTGAAGGCCTCTTCTAGTAAAAAATTCTCTTGAGCATTACATGGAGGGGGAAAATCAGTGATCTCATCAATGATAGAAATAGTATGGTCCTAAGGTAATAAATAAGGAGTAATCCATTTCAAGATATAAAGAGGTATCTTGGTAGTATTGTAAGTATGTTTTAAATAATTTGGTTATTCATCATCTGAATCAACAAGGGTGACTTGTAATTCTAGATTGATGTTGATGAACTTAGGTAAGGGAGCACTATTGATGGTAGGGATGCGATAATAATATTTTGGATTAGGAAGTTGAATACTCCAAGGGTTGTGATCAACTTCATGCTTATATCATTTGCTATTATGTAAAAATTTAATGCATTGGCTATCAAAAGAAGTGATGGCCCTCATTCTATTAGTCTAAGGGAGACCAAGGGGTATGCTATAAGATAGAGGTAAATCAAGGACCATAAGTTTATTTTGAATAGTCTTAGGTCTAATTTTTAGGGGAAGCCAAATACAACCAAGTGGATTTTGATTTGTTTTATCAAAACCATAACATGTAAGGCTGGTTTGATTAATATGATCCTTATTATAACCAAGTTTTTGGATAAGTAACAAAGATGTCACATTAATACTAGAGCCTTCATCAACTAAAAATTTATGGATAAGGGTAGTATTAATGGATATTTTAATGAATACTAATGGATCATCGACACAAAAAAGGATTTCATTATTAATCATGTCTTCTTCAAGAAATTAAATATATGGTTTGGAAGGACACATGGTTTCAATGGTATGTATATTGGTAGGTTGAGGCTCGATAAAAGGTGTTTATTCATCTATGGGAGATGGATATTTGATTTCTTGTAAATGTTTCATAAGGAACTTACAATGATAAAGGGATGTATGAACTAGCTTTATAAGTGGAATCTTTCAATGCATGGAGTTAAGTTCTTTTTGAAATTTTCAATGGGGTTTAGAATGAGAACTAGTGTGTGTTTTGGAAGGTAAGGTGGATTTTGAAGGAATAGAAGTGGTTGGAGGTTTGGAAGGATGAGGTGGTTCCTCATGGGATTTTAAAGCTAGATTAGTGGTTGTAGTATCTTGGAGAAGTTGTTCTTCTAAAGATGGTTTCTTAGGGTTTGTGATAGGATCTTTATGATTTGGTTTATGATGATAATTTAGCTTAAAATTATTAACATATTGATAATTATTATAGTATTGGTCATAATAAGCATCAATAACACAAACATCCTTGATATGTTATTGATTATTAGTTGTAGAAAAGGGTTTTTGGTTATTAGAAGAAGAATATTTAGAGACCTGTCATTTTTGAGAAGTGGTAGTGTACTCTTGATGATGATGATGGTTGATCATGGCTTCATGATTAAAGGAATCACCAAGCACATAGGATACACCAAATTTATTAAGCCCTCTATAATGTTCATGGGAATGACCAATGTTGGTGTGGAACCAATAAAATTTATTAGGGTCATACCAATTATGAGGATTATTAGGATAAGTAAAAGTTTAGAGGGAAGTAAGAATTGTTTCATTTATTTTATAGTTAGTGGTGTTTGACAAGATGAAGGAGTGTCACTTTTGGTAACTCCTGGTGTGGTTTGAGGAGTATTACCGATGATAGAATTAGTAGAAGTTTGAAAGGATCCTTTAAGTAATTTAGGATTAGGTTCAAATTAATTCATGAGAAAGTCTTGATGTTTAGCTTGGTCAAGAGTTTCATTAAGTTTTTGGGGAGGTTCAAAAGATTGAACCTTATATCAAAGAGAAGGATTTAAATCAATTATAACAAGTTTAAATAAATTATCATCAATCATATTATGGTTGGCTTTATGGCCTAGATATTTCCATCATTTAATAAAATCATGAGCTAATTGGGTGGGAGATTGCTTAGCATTGATGAAATGACTAAGGAAATTTTGGGGAAGAACATTATGTTGAAACTCTTTAACTAAAGGATTGACTAAATCCTCAAGTTTCCAAATAGAATGTTAGGGAAGTTGGTTTTACCATTCCAATACATCACCAATGAAGGTTTTAACTAGAAGTTTAGTTGTGGTAAAAGTATTAGTTTGGATCCACTCTTTGTAAATATTGCCAAAGGATTTGAGAAAGGATGAAGGGTCTTTAGTCCCATCATACTTGATAGTTAGAGATATGTTACCAATATCAATAGACATAATTAAATGAGCTAAGGGCTTATTTTGGAGAATTTTTTAATTCATAATAAGGTTGAGGAATAACATTTCCTGAGGCATCTCTAAGAGGTGGAGGAATGAATAGATAGAGGTTAATTATCCATATTAATCAAATGAATTTATAATTAAATCATTTGAGAGGTGTTATAAGTTTGAATTATGTTCATTTGTTATATGAATTATGCAAGAAGTTGAGTCATATCAATTGGTGGGTTAGTGTTTGTAGGAGCACTCTTCAAATTGGTATTAGGAGGATGGTTAATAGAAGATGGATTATTGATGGAATTATTTGTTAGAATTGTGTCAATTTATCCCACATTATGTTGAAAGGTTTTAAGATGAGAATTTTCTTAATAGGTATAAAAAGGATTATATCCACCTACTTCATCTTAAGGTGTGATTTGCACCATGTTATAAGCCACAGATGAATGCGGGGAAGAGGAACTCCAAGAGTGAGGGTTATCTTGGGAGGAAAAAAGAGGGAGAAATGAACATCCCATATAGTATCTAAATGGATTTAGGTTGTCCAAGAATATTCTAATTGGGGATTTCATGATGAAATGAGATAAATGAGCAAAATGGTAAGGAAGAAAAACAAAGAACTAATTCAGATAGATAGGGTTGGCAGTAAGAGTATAGAGTCAACTGGGTTAAAATATCACTATAAACTAGGGAAAATAGATCCTGATAAGAGTAAAGAGTTAACTAGGTTGATCTAGTATAGCTATCTAACTAGAAAAAGAGATACATGGTCGACTAGGTTGACCTAGTACTATAGGTAAGGATAAAAATAGCCTGTAAAATATTATGTTAAATATAATGATAGTGTATTGAAAACCAATAAATATATTACAATTTAATTTAAAATCAATAAATTAAAATAAACACACAATCAACTAGGTCAATGAGGATGATCCAATTGAGGCACATAGCAAAAAACCTTGCACCAATGCTGGCTAATACAAGTTTTTGAAATATAACATACAATGAGAAAAGAGCAAGTATCCAACTTGAAAATTAAATTATAAGTGGTCATCTTGAATGTTTTTAGATTATAAAGTGTTATTTTAAGTGTGATAGGGAAGTTGGTTAAAATTAGGGAACTAGAAAGCAATCTATGGATGGTTTTGGGATGTTTAGGTTGAAAGGGGTCTGTGTTAGCAATGGTAATGGATTGGTATTGGGGCCTACCCCCTCACTTCACAATCCTATAATGATAATGGTGTCAGGTGATTTGCCAATATATACTATTAACCATGTGTTTATTCTTGGCCAAAAAACCAAGTCGGTTTCCCCCTTGGTGATGAAATTCAAGTAGGTAGGCCTTGGGTAGACAAATGTTTAAATGCATTTTGAAATTATGTGATTTGGTAGTGTGTGTAAGAAATAAAAAAATAGTGTGGCTAAATGGTATATTGAAAAAACACCTAATTATACTATGTGATCTATTATAATCATGTAAACAACTAAAAGTAAAAGTGTGAAGTAATTACTAGAATATAGATGTTGATTCCCAGTTTGAAACATAGTAAATTGTTATTTTAGACAATAGTGTATGTAGACATTACAAAAGAAATTTGACAGTGTCATTACTATACTTATAAATCAAGGTTCATTCAGAACTATGTCAATAGGGTCAACCTAGTCTTTCAAATACAAGACAAAATACATAACTAGGTCGACTAGGTTGACCTAGTTTGTTATGTGAGGATAATTTTAAAGACTACAAACTATGAAAAATAGAATTGTAAGGAATAACTAAAATGAAAGAGAAAGAGAGAAAGGAACCTTGGTGGGTTGGAAGAGTAGAGGAATGTGAGATTGATATTAAAGTGCAAAAAATATTACTTGTAAATTCTGCCAAATGTGTTGACTGGGTCGACCTAGTTTTGTAGTTCCCTATTTATTGAAACCTATGATGATGACTATACTAGCTCGGTCGACCTAGTATGTTTTTTGGAAGTTTGAAATATGACTATACTAGCCTAGTCAGCCTAGTATGTTTTATGGAATTATGTAAGATTACTATATCGACCTGTTTGACCCAATAACATGTATATGATAAAAACCTACACAAATAGAATAGAGTCATTTTTGATGTGCTTATATGTTAAACATGTACATAGAAGTTAGAAACTATACCAGCCCTATCTACCTAGTATCAAAAATATATAAAAATAAAATAAAATTATAGAAAATGAAAAATGTGAAAAAAAACTTGCAAGGGTTAGATTCACATCAGGTTCACCAAAATGTATGCAATCAAAACTACATCAAATATATAAACTAGTCCTAACTCAAAGAAGATAGATCATACTTACACTTTTGATTGGGGATACATTAGATAATTGGGAGCATGACCAATATATAGATCTATTAGACTCAATTAGGGTATGTCTTAGCACAACAATAATACTAGGGAGGGTTTAAAAGCCTCTAGTCAATCAAAATCAAGCAATAACCCTAACTAATCCCTATGTTTTCATATTCACTATATTAATAGCAAGTAAAGAATATAAATCTAATCTAGCACTCACCAAAGCTTGTGGCATAATATGGGGGTTAGTAAAAAAATGGAAAGAAACATGCATAAGATAATCTCAATTAATATATGTATGAGCAAGATCCTAATGCATGGAGGAGAAGAATAATATTATTCAAAAGCCAACACTTACGCTACTTCTATCTACTAAAGAGAGGAGCAAAGTTATAGAATACTTACCTAAAATATGAACCTATCAAGAATCAATATCTCCCTTGGCCAAAGTAGATTTGTAAGTGGTTGTTATGGTTTTTAAGGATCACTAAGAAAAGCCAAAACATCTAAGACTTCTCCACAAGAATAGATTCTCTAAGTAAAAATCCTAAGCTGAGACTCCTCAAGTAGAATCGTGGAAGAGTAAATTATGAAGAAGTTCAAATGAATAATAACTCTTGATGTCTCTAATAATAGTGAAATGATCTTATATATATAGGAATATTTAACCCTAAGCCCTTCCAAAAGTTTCAACTAACAAGTTCAACCTAGTTGATCTAGTATTGTTATTGATAAAAAATTCACTGGGTCACGGGTTAGGTCAGCCAAGAGCTGATCCAGACACTAAATGAATTTCACCAATAATATTACAAGGTTGAACTAGTACTATAAAATTTAAAAAGGGGTTTTAATTTAAGAAAAGAGGGATAAAATGTGGGAAATGATTAGAGGAGTGTGAAAAAGAGGAGTAATAGCTTAGGGAATGGTTTTAAGAGCTATTTGGATTGGTAATAAGTGGCAATAAGGGACAACAATCATGTGAAGCACCAATGGTATACCCAGCCCTTTCCTAATGTACCCTTAGGTCATCACTCAGAGAGATTGAGACTCAATGAGTTATTTCAAGATAGAAATCATTAATATTTGATAAAAGTGTGAAAATATTGTGTATACAAAATCAACTAGAGGTTATAATGGTCACCTTGAATTAATAGGAAACATTCCACATAACCTTTTAGACTTAGACAATCATGAACTAGGTGGGATAAATATAAATATAAAAATATGAAATTTATTTCCTAACATAATTTCTCAATTACCTCCTTCTCTATGACCTTAATCTTATAAAAAAAGATGAAATGCAAGTTGCTCTAACTAGAACTAAACATTCTATTCACCATGCTTCTTTGACTGATAAAATAGTTTACACTATAGCTCCATGAATCTAAATGGATCTAATAGGATTTGGTAGGGGGATACATAGGTACTTAAGCAAACACATGGAAGGATAATAGGCTTAGGGATGTTATGGGCTACTCATGATCTATAGATCCTATCTAGTTTTCTAGCTTGTACCAATCTATAGACAAACTCATAAACCAAGTTAGGGATAACATGATCAAGTGCATAAAGTATGTAGGTATCTCTCATATATAAATCAAGTAATAAGGTAATGAAATTCAATGTGTAAATAATTATAAATCAAAATATATAAACAAGGTAACACTAACAAGTAAAGAAAATAATTTAGAAGCATGCATCCCTATGAAAATGAAAGATGATTTTGAATGAAAGGTGTTTTCAAAGGGAAAATACATATACGATTAAAAAATATAAGTTAAATGCTTGTTTATAAATTTATCTAACCCTAGAATTTAATATCTAACCCTATAAATATACTACAGTAAGCTATCAAAATAATTTCACCTTGCAAAACAAGGTGCCCTCAGATCATGTGCAAACACAATACAAGAATTCTAATAACCATGAGTCCAAGTTTGATCTAATGTGGAGGAAAACTAAGTTACATTGTAGATATCTATCCAATTTACTATCAAAAATCTAAGAGATTTGAAGTAATAATAAGTACAGGATGTAGATGCCAATTTAAGTGCACAAATCAAGTGCAATGCCTAATTAAGGAGCCAAGAACAAGCAACAATGCATGCAAGAACAACTGAGCAGTAGATGAACCAATATATGTTAAAATCAATTTTAAGTCTATGAATATATAATGGGTAGAGTTAAATAGATTTTATTAACCATGTAGAATGTATTAGAGGATCTCAAGTGAGGTGAAGAACTCCTAGTAATCAAAAACAAACTAAGAGAGGTAAAGGACTGTCAAGATGTTTAGATGAGAGCAAAGAAGATCCAAGAGGATTCCATAGGATATATAATAAATAAAAGAGGAAGAGATATATGATATAATTAAAAATAAAAATAATAATAATAATAATAATAATAATAATAATAATAATAATAATAGTAATAATAATAATAATAATGAGGCATGTTTGGACCTCATATAGGTCAACCAAGAGGAAGAACCTTCTAAAACAAGCCATTTTTGGCCATTGTGAAATGCCCAAACACAAAAATGGATAATTATGGACAAGTCATGGCCTAGGACATAGATTTGGGGTAATAAAAACTATGGAATAAGCTGATATACCATGGATTAGGGGCCAAAAACCCATATCTTAGGATAAATTGTGCCAAAAAGGTCCAAAATAGCTCTAAAACTAGCCCCATAGAGCCTGAAAAGGCCTAAAAAGGCCTAGATGAGTGTCAGGGGGTTTGAAAAAAAGTGAGAGGGTATAGAAGGGTTCTAAAAATTATGAGAAAACTCTAAATTATTTAATATAACTCACAATTATTGGTAGGATGCATGATGAGCAGATATGTAATCATAGGGAAGAGTAGGGTCATAAGAAGTATGAATAGATATGCCCTTGAGGTACAAGAAATTAGTGTTCAAATGAATAAGGAATGTTGTGAAGTACCTAAAATCCAAATAAAAACAAATAAAATCAATAAATGAAATGATAAGAGAATATTACCTGTACTTAATGGATAAGGATGGTGGCAGAAGAAGTCTATGGTACAATCTATAGGTGAAAGTGTAAATGATGTACCAACCCCTACATAAAAATGACATAAGTGGTATCAAATCAAATCATAAAATCCATAATGATGTTAACTACATCATCAGATCTATTGTTCTCCCTACAAGGGATATGGGTGACCTGGACATCCTCAAAATAGAATAACAAAGCATGGGCCACCTCGAAGAGGGAGAGTAACTCAGAGCTAAGGATGGACTAGGCACTAGTGAGTTGAGACATGAATAAGAGTGATTCAAATAATAACTACACATAATACATTCCTAACACATGAGTGTTGATTAAATAACTAATGATTACGTGATACTCAATTGAATTATTCATCTCACTGGTAAAGAAGTAGCCAATTGCAATAAGCTCATAGTCCTATGGGTCATCAATAATCCAAATGGTAATAGTAGATCTTGGGTTTCCTTGACTACCTCAATTAGTGTGAATCACCACTAATAGGTGCACCATGATGGTGGTTGGGGATGTAAGATAATGTTATGGGAATATTATCTTGACATAGATCAGGACAAAAAAGTTGTATAAGGGAAACAAAGAACATAATTAAGTCACAATTGAGTGGTGAAGACCAATACTAACTATGATATGAGGTGATGAAGGGTGGTAAGATTTCCATAAAGGGATGAATATTGATCAATAAAGACTATAGAAAGTCCTATAGCATCCACAACCATGAACCCACACCTATAAAAACCATATTGAAAGAGGAAGAGGGAGTCAGTAGGGATCAACTATGAATGAGCTGAGAAACTACTAACTAAAATAAGCAAAGAGATCAACTTATATCCTAGGGTGTATCTAGTAAGGAGTACATAGATATAAAAAATCAAGAGGACCTAAGGGTCTAAGAAACTAGAATGGCCCTAAAATAGACCCAAGGATACCTTAAAGAGAGAGAAAACACTACCATTACGTCTAAAATGGGAAAAAACCCCTAAGATAAAGGTTTTAGAGTTTCAAGAGCAATAACAAAATGAAATAGAGGTTGGGAGGGGGAAAAAAGAAGGCTTTTGGCCCAAGTTGTAGCCTACCTAGGTAGACCTATAGCTTAGCCCACTACTAAGACATGGGGGTTGTGGCCTAACCCACTATTAAACCTTGGGGGATATGACTTGGCCCACTACCAGGCTATGACTTAGCCAAAAAACATGTAGTTTGAGCCAAAAAGGGCCAAAAATAGGCCCAAGGATCCCAAAAGGGCCTAAAACTTACCTAAAAAGGATAGGAAGGGTGGGAGATAAGAGAAATAGTTTTTGGGATTATCTAAACATGTTTTTATTGTTACACTACTTGAATAATTTATCCATCATCATGTTTCTCTTTTATGTAAACATGAGGAGGATTCAGGGTGTTAGAGGTAGGGAAGGCACCTCAGCTGATAGAGCCACCCCATTAGGTGGTGGTTAACTATGAGAGAGTGTCTCAATGCCAACTATAATGAAAGGTGAGGAGGGGTGATAGGAGGCCTATGAAAGATGAAGACCAACTAGAAAAGGATAGATCAAGTCTTAAACAACTATAACCATTAACCCACACCACCTATAAGAACTGTAGATAAGGAGTTGGTAGAGGGTTAACTACAAGCAAGAAATAACACAACCAACTAAAATAAGTAGAATACTCTTATTCAATCTTGAGGTGCATCCAAGGAGGAGTGCACAAGCCAAATGGATATAGAGACCCATGAGGTCTGGTGATGGATGACACAAGAAGGGTAATCCATCAAATGAGGTCATGGGGAGGGTGTTTTGGTAGGCTTTGAGACTCAACAAAGTGTCATAGGCCCAAGCCTACCCCTAAGGGTAGGCCAACACTTCACCCTAACCAGAGGCTTACCCATGAGGTAGGCCACTATTTAGCCTATGAGAAGGCTAAAAAATAAGGAAAAGGATGGAAGAAGGAGATGGAACATACATATCCTTGGTTCACCAATCATGACCTGAAACATAAGAGTGTTGAAGGTGCGGTCATTATTGGTGAAAGAGACCTTTGAACCCAAATAAGTAAGAGGATGGTAGTGTATACAATGTGTAGGCATGAGATTCTTGTAAGCTCTCCTCTCATTAATTGGGTTACATACTATATTGTGGATGGAATAACACTCAAGATCAAACTCAGTGACTCTATCAATCTTCATGAGAGATGCATTGAGAGAGTCGATACTCTGATGGGAGAAATGAAAAGAGAGGAGAAACTTGACATTTAAGGAGACATCTCAAAAGAGGTCTCTAAGAAGGGAGGAACCAACTTGGCATCATGAGGTAGGAGAGGGAGTTGGTAAACATATTCCAAAATCTAAAGGAGTGAACATTGATTAGTACTTAGCCAAATCAAAATTTACATCCTTGAGAGAATAATATTTAAAGTTAAAGCCTTGGGTGAACCCATAATGCCCCATGAGGAAATATCCAAAGCCTCATTAGAGGGATTTGTCTTAGCATAGATAAATTCCTAGGGATGTAGGTCTGCCTCCATGATATGAACCTTACTTTTGTGCACAAACTAAACCATGCAAAATGTTTTTGATGTGACATCTTACATGGTAGCGGTCTAGAGATGGCCAAGGATCATTTTTTATGATAGATCCAAGTCTATCACAAAAAAAATGATCCTAACTATATTGGGGAATTATGGACCTTAGCATTATATTTCTTCTTCATCTTTTCCTTATCATAGTTAGGTAGAGGCTCCTTGAACACATTCAATTTGCGATTGGGTTCCACAAGTGAAGAACACTAAGGAGGAGGTGAGGATTTCACACAAGACTTTTGGGTGGCATAATTCTCATCATCATGTCCCTTTATTTGATGAAAGTTTTAAAACTTGGTGGGGTCATAAGGGAACATCATCTATGGATTTATAGTGCTCATTTTGGAGGCCTTATTTTTAGCTATAATATTACTTAAAGCATTGACCTCATGACTATCCTTCTTATCCTTCTTCTTAGGAGGAGAATCAATAACACCATAATCAGTTAAAATCATGTGAATAAGATGAATTTTTGGATGGTACAAGGTGAATGCCTACATGTACCTTGAAGACTTCAATATTCAAACACTCATTAATAGCTTCATCATATGAGTTGGGTTCACACTTGAAGACCTCAAGGTGAACCTCCTACCTCAATGATCACATGAAAATATCATAAATTTAATCATCTAAGAACCTTTGTCTTGTAGGTATGGATGATTGAATGGCACCTACATATAAATTCAATGTTTGACTCACCCTTAGCCTACACCATGGAAGTAAGTGATTAGATGTTGAGGTTAAAAGGTCTAGATATTTCAAAGTACTAGAGTAATTCATCTAGAAGGAACTAAAAACTAGAAGGAGAATATGGGGGTAGATTCTAGAACTAAACAAGAGCTTCACCTCATAATAAGTGAGAAAAGATCTTTAACGTCATGCCTTCATCTTGTTCCCAATCCATATGTGCCATCATAAATGTCATGATATGCTCTATGATACTAGCATCCTGAGTCCTATTCAAATTAGGTAGTTTAGGGATAGGAGTATAAAGGGGAATAAAATGAACCCAAAGGGCTAGAGGATTCCTATAGATATCCTCATAGGCACAGTTGATAGTGGGTTAGTGATAAGCTTTCAAAGGAGGCTTGTGGAGGTTATGATGTGGCCTATGCTAATAGGACTCATCATAACCTTGGTCGTTAAAGTGATGATGTCAAGGTAGATCCTAGTGTGGGAGTTTCTCTTGATGTAAATCATCCCTATCATGAGGTAAGGAAACACCGTGGGCAAGGTACCACTCCATATGGGGATAATGAGACTATGTATCATGCCCATAGAAATGGTCATGATGACCTATTTATCCATCATGGTATCCACATGTCACAAGATAAAGGTCCACATGAGGGCATTGATTTTAAGTATAATAATCCCATGGATCTATAGTCTACAAGTGGTGATCAAAATTAGCATGATCATCTAAGACTATAAATGAGGGATTAGGAGGATAGGAGGACTCCATGTGATGTGGATGCCTCATCGACACAAAATGCTTGTGTCTCTCAACATAGACATGAGGGGGTTCTTTCCATAGAGTCTCCTAATAATAAAAATGTGGGGGAATCACATGAGAATTGGTTGAGGTACTTGAACTAGATTGGGTGTGATCTCTATCTCCAAAGGAAGCACATTACCTAATCCTAGGGGAAGAAAAGTGTTCTTCAGTCACATGAAGCCACCCAAAATAATAGTCAATGGTTGTTCATAACTAATGGGACCTCAATCATGAAAGGGGTCATTTTAACCCTAATAAGTGAATGATAATTGGGCTTAAGTCTCGGGGAGGTATCTTCGGACAAGTAATGCTCAGACTGGTGAAAACATGAGTGAGCCCATTGGTTATGGATTTGTCAATCTTATTACTTATGGAACATGAGAGGGTTAAGGTCAATATGATAGGTTGAGGTAACCTCTTAGGTCCTATGGTATCTATGGTATTCCATTATATCCTTGACCTAATCATGAGTGAACTCAGGGACAAGACCCTGAATCTAATGGGATTGGCATCCCAAGGGTAGGAGACCAACCATGGATGCAATGAAGTAAGAGTAACATGAGATACAATAGAAAATTAAAATTTATGTTGAAATAGTAGGGAGAATAACACAAAACCAAAGTAGGATTAAAAAATCAAGGTAAGAGCTAAAACACAATTGAAAGTAAATCCAAAATGTGAGGTGCCACCAAACATGCCAGAATGTATCTCCAAGAATATGAATGGATCCACTATCATTTGGAAATGGGGTACAAAAAAGGTACCTAATCAAACACCTAAAAGGATAACAATCTCAGGGATGTTATGGGCTACTCACAATCTATAGAGGCTATCTATTTTGTTAGTTTGAACCAAGCTATAGACAAACTCGTAAACCAGGTTAAGGATAGCTTGATCAAGAACATAAAGGATGTGGTATATTTAATAGATCTAGCCATAATAAATAAATAAGTAATGGAGTGAAATTAAATGTGTAAAGAATTAGAAATAAAAATATCTAAACATGGGAACACTAACAAGCAAATAAAATGATTCAGAAGCATGTAACCCTATGGAAATTAAAGATGATTTTGAATGAAAGGTGATTTCAAAGGGAAAATGCATATATGATTCAAAAATCTAAGCTAAATGATTTTTTAGAAATTAATATAAATATATCATGTAATATATAACCCTATAAATTTATTACACTAAGCTATCAAAATAATTTTACCTTGTAGAGCAAGGTGCCCTCAAATCATGCTCAAACATAATGCAAGAATTCTACCAACTGTGTGTCCAAGTTTAATCAAATGTGGAGGAAGAATGAGCTTTAGTATAGAGATATATCCAATAAATTTTCAAAAATATAAGATAGGTGAAGTAATAACAATCAAGGGATTCATAGGCCAATCCAAGTGCACAAATTAGCTTCAATGTCAACCAAAAGAGCCAAGAGCAAACAACATTACATATAGGAATAATTGAGTAGTAGGTGAACCAATCTAGGTTGAAATCAACTTTAAGTCTATGAATATTAAATGGGTATATTTCAAGATATTTTAGTAATCATGTATCATGTATTATATGAGCTCAAGAGAGGTGAATAACTCTTAGGAGTCAAGAACGGACCAAGAGAGGTGAAAGATTGTCAAGATGTCCAGATGAGAGCCAAAAAAATCCAAGAAGATCCAAAAGGAATCTAGGGGATCCAAAGGCAATAAAATAGGAATAGATATATGATATAATGACCAAGAATAATAATAATTAGGCATCTTTCAACCTCATATAGGGAAACCAAGAGGAATAACCTTCCAAAACTAATCATTTTTGGCTATTGTGCAATGTCTAAATGCAAAAAAGGGTAATTATGAATAAGGCCATGGATTTGGGGTAATAAAACCTATGGATTAGGATATTAGTCCATGGATTATGGTCCCAAAACCCATGGCCTAGTCTAAATTGTGCCAAAGAAGGTCTAAAACAGCTTTATAATGGGCCTTATAGAGTGGGCCTTATAGAGCCCGAAAAGGCCCAAGAAGGCCTAGATGATTGTTGGGGGTTTTGACAAAGGGTGAGAAGGCCTAGAAAGGTGCTCAAAAGTAGGGGGAATTATAAATTATTGAGTAGGATGAAATATGACTCATGATGATTGGTGGGATTCATAATGATCAGATATGTAATGATAAGGATGAGTAGGTTCATGGGAAGTATGATTACATATAAGGAGGAGTAAGGTCACGAGAAGTATGATTATAGACACATGTACTATTGACTTACATACACTTGATTATGAGGATGGATATTATTTATATGACCTATTTTTAGTTTTATTTTCTCAAGATAAAAATGTAGAGGTACTTAGATATCATTCTTATTTACAATAATCTATTAGTTCTATTCTTATAGTTCCTTCTCAATATATAATACTTGATATTAGTTTTTCCTCTGATGTTCACAAGTTAGAGATGAAGTAGACACTTTATACACATCTAATCACTATTGAAACTCTTTGGATTTTTCTTATGGACTATACCATGACAAGACCTTACATTTTAGTATATTCCATGATCCTTCCATTTTGCTTCCTCCTGAGATGTTAGCCACTCTACTTCAACCCATTACAAAGTCAGCCATGCATATGGTTGAGATTAGTCTAGATCCCACTTAAAAATTTTCCATTTTTGGTGATGGCATTATACCATTACCAAATCATGATCATCTACCATCATGATGGGTATATGAGACTTATTGTGATATACATAGAGTTGTTGGTCATTAGACCATGGATTGTAGTACACATCAACATCAACAATATTATTTTTATACTACTTCAATTAGTAGACTTTCACTATCTACGAATAGACATATTTTTTATTTTCATGGTACACGTAACCATTCCTCTACTCATTACTTGATATCTCAATAAATACATTGATATGTTGTGTCCAATCATAGCACATCCTAAAGATAAGACTATACCACCTAGTAAGGTACTACCAGAGTACATTCTTAAATATGGGGAAGTATATTGTCTTTGGCATAAGTTCACTGGACACCATACTAATAGATGTTTAATACTTTAGTAACATCTTTAGGATTTTACATAGCCTATGCCTTCATCAACTCATCCTCCTTATCTATCTCATCCATGGGAAAAGTCTTCTCCTTCTCCAAAGCCTACATCTCTTCACAAGTTTTAGGACACTAATCACATTTTAACATCCTTTTTTCACATTGAGTATCCCACACAAGAGATGCCTCATGAGCATCATCATTCTTATACCACACCTACTTTTTCTATAAGGATGATAAAGAAGGAAGTCTTTTCATGACTTTCTATGAAGATTGATGAGATTTTTATTAATGTCATAATTCAAATACATAATGATGTATACAATGCTATATATGATATTTGTAGTGAGATTTATCAATATTTTTTAACACATCATAGTGTTCTATCACATTATTACATGATTTGACCTTGATTTATAATTATTTATACATTGGATATGTTGATTCTCATTTTAATTTGGTATCGTATATGTATATCTTTTATGATATCTTATGCACTATTTTTATAATTTTTAACTTATATTTATGGCTTAAATTATTTCACATTGATTAATTTTTCTCTTTGATTTTATAATTGTTTATTATTTTTAGTTAAAACAAAGATGGTTATTATTGTGACCTGGTTATCAAACCCAAATCCCCATAGTATCCTATCTTTATCATATGATCATTTAACAATTATAATTCTCATTATATCAATATATACATAGATCTCTTTTGATCTCCATCTATTCCATTTATTTCCTTTTTAAGATTAAGAAAACATACGGTTGAGATTTGAGATCGCATACTAGCTTATAGGAAAGCCTAAATTATTTAGTCAATCATATCTCTAGATATCTTGTTTCCTATAACCAAAACCTGCATCTCATTTATGTATGTCACTCTTATCATTCATGTTTGGTTATCCACAAAATACATTAAAAGTTAAAAGCTAAATCATTTTAAATAAAAGGTAAAGGTAAAAAGGCAAAATAAAAAATTAAAAAGTCATAATAATAACAAAAGACATGATTCATAACACATCTCCTATTCCTAATCGAAGTTCAAACTCCATAGTTGGCCTCATAATAGAGTTCAAGTCCATTGGGGTAAGGTAGGATAGTAGATTGGATAGGAAAATTCAAAATTATCTATAGTACTACCTACTTTATCATACAAGTACCCAAGATTCACAGTAAACTGACAAATCTTTAAGGGGTCTTGAGGAAAGGGGAACACATTATGGGAAGGTAGGTCTATTTTATTTTTCTTGTAGATATAACATTCATGACTTGATATTAGTACTCCACTTATTCACCCATAAATTTTTGTGTATATTATGAATAAATATATTTTGCATTTGAGGGTCACTAAATTCCTAGTGCATTCATATATTCTTAGTATGCCTCAAGTCTACTAAGGTTTCATTATAAATGCCTATATCATGTTTATTACACTCCTTTCATTCACTACAACAATCCCAATATTACTCCTTGAATAATATGCTTTGTTAATCTATCATACTCATAGATTTATTCCCCTTGTGAGTTGTAGTATAAGACCTTGGATAGTTCTAGACATTCCTAAAAGAATTATCCTTACTCCCTATAATCACATACCATATTATTATTCACCTCAGTGGTGTTCCCTTTACATGTTTTAATATGAGACCATCGATAGGACCAAGATTTACTCATAAAATATTCTTAAAATTTCCATACCATTAGTCACACAAATAACTATCAAAATTTGATTATTATTTTTTTTTTCATACTTTTCAAACATTTGATACATGTTTTCCATTTTATTACAAATTTATCATACTTCCCATCTTGATTTAGTATGATTTATCTTGTTTTGATTTGGTGTTATTTATTTTCATGTATAATTTTTAAACATTTTCTATAACATGTTTTCCATTTTATTAAAATTTCTCATACTTCCCATCCTAATTTAGTATGATTTATCTTATTTTGATTTGGTGCATTTTCTTTACACTATTACAAACATTTATTATTTTTACTTCATTTTACCATTTTGATCTACTATATTTATTAATATTTTTATTTTATACATTTATCATCATGATTTAGTGTGTCTTAAATTTTATGATTATTTATATACTCTTCTGAATTCTATGATTTTATTTTAAACCATGCATGTGTCTCACATAATACTAGGAAAAAAATCACACATCATATATTTTTCGATAGCATATACATCAAAATTAAAACATGTGCTAGAATGAAAATACATACATCAATACATCCATGATCCAAATACAACTCATAAACCAATAAATATCCATATCTATATATATCAAGAGTTTGATACAACACAACATAATACAAAGTAAAACAATATCAATAGCTCTAAGGCTATGCTCCATCATGTTTATCTAGTGGATGAGCCACACTACCCATAGATGCTTGTGACCATATCCTTGAAATAGTTAGGTATAATGAGGTTGTAAGGGGTATAAGACCATAAATATATCCCTATAGAATTTTCACTTGGTCTTGTACACATAGTAACTCTCTCATAATAGCCATATGTATAGCTTGCTCCTAAGCCAATGCATATCAGGCTTGTGCTCTCCATATCTAACTCCAAGAGGTAGTTTTAAACCATATCCTTATGTATATATCTCTTATGTTGTCTTCCTAACCAATCAAAAACAACTATCATAATTTGGGGTATATGATACAATAGGATCCATGATGGTGGTAGTATCATGATGTCATAATACCCCATCCAAAATATCATGGTGTGCGGCCTAAACTACTACACCCTATATAAACTCCTCCTTAGTAATATATATATATATATATATATATATAACAAAAACCAAATGTAAACTCTCTCTCTCTCTCTCTCTCTCTCTCTCTCACTCACACACACACACACACACACACACACACACACACACACACACACACACACACACACACACACACACACACACACACACACACTCACTCACTCACTCACTCACACACACACACACACACACACACACACACACACACACACACACACACACACACACACACACACACACACACACACACACACACACACACAAATCCAATTCTCCAAGCATCTATCTAAATAAAGTATATATACAAATAATCATTTATCAAATACTCAAAACACAAACCATTACTTACCAACAATATTATCACCAATAATGGTATCCCTATAAACATGACCATGAAACACCTTTAATATAGCCTACCTTTGAGTAGTTATAAAACATGGAGAAACAACTCATGCACACCATGGTCCTCTCTAAATTTGTCACTTTATAGACCAACTTTATGTACCCTACATCATGGTATCTCCATGTGCAATTGGTCCCTCTTATGTATCCACCACCAACAAATAGTCTCTTTATCTCCTTAGTGCTCATGGAGACAACTCTAATCCCTATTATAGATCAACAATATCCATACCTACATCCTCACCCTTCACAATAACCATTTCTACATTTGTCGTAGTCACTTTTTTAGCCTCAAGCCTAACTAACCTATGATATCAAGGCTGACTAGTCCAAGGTATCATTCAATGTGGTAGAATCATAGGTATCTCCATTGGTACTCCCATACCACTGTTAACCCTTGAATCCCTAACATGTTGTGCCCAATAATAAAGCACTACTATAAGAGCCACAATATGTGGCAATCCAAAGTGTCTAGGAACACTAATAGTAGGGTGTGGCTCCACTCACCATGTATAGTGATCAATAATACAAATATGAACCAATCCAATAGTAATACTATACCAATATGACCAAATAGCTACAATATCTATATATAGATTCCATATAATCATACCATGGGTAACCATTTATAGTGGCAAGGTATTGACATAACACATACCACATGATCTTGCTGCCCCCCTAACTACATGAGGTAGCCTATCATCCATATCATGGGGAAATCTATATAGTTGATATATGAGGAACCTCTCATATATACAACTATTAAGTAAAATAAAAAGGTTCATAGTCTTCTGCCCTTAGTATAGCGTACCATGCATATCATGCACCATCTATACCTAAATAACCAACCAAATGTCATAAACTATGCCCTAATCGCAACCACATAAAATGAGACATTCCCATCCAACTTGTGACAAAGCACACATGATGTCACAAGCCTTATAATGGCCTTCTATATATTTGAAATGGTTAATATATACACATAAAATAAACATACATATAACCCAACAAAATATATCTCTAATTTAGTCACCCATAGGGCTAAGGCTCACCTTTTAACATCAAACTCTAGGGCATCACTAATCATAAGAGTAACTATAATGGGAAATCCATGTAGATCATGGATGTCCTCTAATGTGATTTTTGCCTCTATCATATCCCCATCCACCTCCCATCAAAAAGTTTTGGTTAGTCACTCCCATGCTCTGAAGAACATGATGACTAAGTCAACACTCAAGGGATTCCTACACATCTTCATAATACCTCCAAATACTAAGGTGGTTAACCGCATATAGTCATCAACTAATAGTCTCTATAGAAGATCTAGTATCCATGTTGCATCTACTAAATGTTAGAATCTATGTCACCTCTACAAAATGCCAAACAACATAAAATGTATTAGACAATGATATAAAAATCATGAAAATACATTCTAAAATCATTTAATTTTAAAATTAACTACTTCATCAACCTATTTTTTAATTTTATCACCCCTTTATTACATAATCAGCCACTTCCTAAGAACTTAACCCTATCACCTAATGCAGTCGACCACTTGAGATGAAGTCAATTTTGTCACCTAACTAAATTGACCACTTCTTACAAATTCAACCTCATTACCTAACTAAGTTAGCCACCTCATACAAAGTTGAACTTGATAAACTACTAAGTCAGACACCTCATATGAATATGGCCATACTAAATAACTATGTTAGCCACTTCATACAAATTTATCCCTATCACCCAACTAAGTCAGCCTTACCTTACATAGTTGACCACATACTAAATAGCTATGTTGACAATTTACTGCACAGTTAGCCCTAAAACTATGTTATCTAATTTAAAACTAAGTCACTATGGTTAACCTTGTTCAAATTATATGGTGATTTTTCACTTAATTATCATTAATTACTTAGGCATTTGTGCCACCTACTTCTTCCTACCCATTGATTCCAATAATTCTTACTCTACCTAAAACTTTCTTAGGGCAAATTTCACTACACAATTTTTACTTAATGTCTAATTTTTCAAAACTAGTTTAATTTTCAATAAATTTTTTTAAAAAACCTTGAATTTAATGCATCACTTACCTGAGTCACATCAGTTAATGATGATAGGAATCCCCCAACTCACCCCTATTGTCTCCTTACCATCATCTCTCTCTATACCAATCTAGGTCTCTTAGAGCTCTATTTTCTTAGAATCGTAAAATTACAAATGAATGGGTTTTAACCCTATTTATATTTAAAATTAAAAATTCTTAAATTATCAATTATTTTAGACTAGATTTAAATTTTTTTCATACCTATGTTTCTACTAACTTTTTTTCCAAACCAAAAGATGTTTTGGAATCCTAACATCATAGAAATGTTTTCTATGCCAAATGTATTTATAAAAAAAAACAAATTTTATCATATTTTGTAGGTTTGCCACATGTTCCTTACATTGGATGCCTCTTCATTTATCTCACATAATTTCTACTCTAAATCACTAAGGTAAGTAAAGGTATGTATTTTTTAATTCTTTCCTTTCATTATATTATTATTTTATACTATAATTTATTTAGCTTAGCATTGTTTTTTGCTATGGTTTTTTCCCAAAGAACCATCCCATGTTATAACTATGTGACATGTGATGAGATTTGAGTGGGGTATATGTATACACACAATATTTTTTAAACTTTATCAATTATTTATGCTTTATCTCTTGTAGGAACCTATTGAGTCTCAATATCTCTGAGTGCATGCCTTAAAATATGTATTGGGAAAGGGGTGGGTAGACCTTTGGTGCTTCGTAAGTTTTTTATCCCCTTTACCACCACCTAAAACGAATATAAGTCCCTCATATATATTTACCTAAGCTTTAACACCTCACTTACATTATTCTCTAAGAAAATCTCCACCTCAAATATCCCCTTGCTAAGAAAAATGTCTTTTTACCATCCACGAAACATGGTCAATTTGGTTGACCTCATTTTAGGAGTAACACACATTAAAGGACTGAGTCAGCCTAAGCTAACTTAGTTCAAAGCATAATGACTCTATTTCCCACCTAACAAGGTTGACTGGGCTGACTACATTAGATAAAATTTTATAGATTTTAAGGTCAATTTAGAGCTATATATACCCCCTTTCACTTCATTTCCAAGAGATAAAAGAATTCATTTGTGCTTCCTTATAGTTTGCATTTTTGTGATTCTACTTGAGGAGTCATTATTTAGGGTTCATACTTGAAGGAAAAATTTTGCCTTGTGAAAGGTTGAGATTAACTAGGAGGTCTTTTAATAGACTATAGTCCATTTCCCATCCTTAGATTCTTCAATAATACACAATAACCTATTGCAAAACACCATTGGCAAGGGAGAGGTTGAGGCTCAATGGGTTCATCTTCAAGGTAAGTATTCCTAATTATTCCTAAATCTTACTCCTCTATTTTGGTAGATAAATTTTCACAAGTAATGATTAATGAATATATTGTCTCTCCTTACTTAGGATTACCTCTACATTGAATTGAGTAGAGTTTTACTTTTCATGTTTATTATTTATGTTTATCCCCCATTTATGCTAGAATATTTAGTGAGCACTAGATTAGATTTACTTATTATTTCATTATAGACATAACTAGTGTTATTATATGGCATTTCTTGACTAGAGACTTTAGAACCCCCTGTAGTAATATCATGTGATAAGAAATATCTTTTATAGGTTTAGTGGATCCATATTGGTCATAACCTTAATTATTTAAGTATCCGAAAGTGATATATCTAGTTGATTTGTCTTATCCAAGTTATAATTGATTTATAGATCAACTTCACTTTTGCTTGCATACACATATCACTAAGAAATAAGTAAATAGAAAGGCATGTGTAATTAATATAGGTAGTTCAACATGGTATAAAAGTCACAGAAATATATAACATGTAAAAGTGAAACTTGTGGAATAAGATGACCCTAGTACTGACATAGCCACTATGTACAAGGAAAATCATCATATGTATGTCCATGTGTTTTAATTAATGTAAATCCTAGGTTGTTAAAGGGTTGAGTATATCAATAATTTGAAATAAATATAAGAAATAGTTAATTTGACAAGTTCTTCCCAAAATATCTAAGATAGTGAGAAAGTGTAATTATCTATAATAAAATAGGTGTTTCTATGACTCATGAGGCTAGAATAGGATTGGAGATCAGTCAGACATCTTTCATTCTATGAATGTAGTTAATGATAGGATTCAAAAATTAGTGCCCTTATGAGGACAATAGTGCCAATGGCACTACTATCCAATTATGGTGCTAGTGTCTTTCTTAGAAGAACTACCTAAAACTTTTAGAGATGTTATGGGAGAGTTTGAGGGACATGTAGGTGATTTTATGACTTTTGAAAGTTCATTTATGTCACTATTTTGCATGAATATAATTCAAAACACTAATGAACGCCTGCACACATGAAGTAGAAACTAGATTAAATGCAAACGAAAAGGAAAAACTAGGTTGTGGGATATTATGATCACATGGGATAGAACCCCCATTGCCCTAGCCACTACCTACATTAACCCCAATGATAGGGGTCTCGGATCACATGTAGTTTTCCCTTATGGAAAATATGCATGGTATGTTATAATTAATTTTTCTTAGGCCCTTCTTTGATCAAGCATGCAAGTCTAGATGTGATAGTTGAGTAATACAAAGTGTGTTGAGCTGTACTATCGATTGATTTTATGTAATTATGTGCCAAAATAGTAAGTGCTAGATGTAAAATGACTTGTGGGGCTCTTTATATAGAATTAAGTTTAATTTGAATGTAATACCTTGTTTGTTGGCTGACAAGATGCACAAGAGGGATAAAACCATAAGAGAAGGCTAGAGAGACGGTTAGGACCCAAAAAATGGAAGAAAATAACCATTAGACACTAATACCAAAAGGTGGACACTAGTGCCAATGGTGTTACTATCTAGATAAGGGTGCTAGTTTTTTGAGGTCCCAAAATAGAGCACAAACTAGGCAGAATAGGCTATGGGCCCATGTGACTAGGATGGGATGACTCAAGACCACTGGACATGCAACAAATAGGGAAAAAAGACAATAAATACTAGAATACCTAAAATGACCACATGAATAAGAGCTACATTCATTAGTAAGACCTTCTTGTGAAAGAGAAATAAAATAGATAGTACTTTTGGTTGCTTGACCAAATTAGGGTGTATATATTTGCCCCCATTTTATTCTAGTAATGTAATGAAATGATATTACTAGAGTAAAATAAAAAGAGGAATGTGTACCTACACTTACCTATGTAGATGTGTTATAGACCTAGCCCACTTCTTGGCCAAAGAAGTGTATGTGAGCTAGAATTAATTATGTAAAGAGTAAATACTTAATGTGACTACCCCATGTACTAAATCTAAATAGTGAAATGAATTATGAGAAATAAAACACTATTTTACCCCAACCCTGATATATAGACATGATCTAAGAATGTAAACTAAAAATGTGGAGAAATAAGTTTTGCTTCCCACCACTTTGATATCTGGACTGAATCTGAGTATGTAAACTAAAAATATGGAGAAACAAGGCTCATTTTCCCCCATTCTAATATCTAGACTGAATCTGAGTATGTAATCTAAAAATGTGTAGAAATAACACATATTTTCCCCCACTCTGATATTTGGACTAATTTTAAGTATGTAATCTAAAACTAGAGGTCAAAACTATCACTCAACCTATATAATATAGGTCTGGTGAAAGGATATGGATCAACTATTACATATGGTTATGTGACCCAAATTGGTGAAATCATAGTGACATCCTAATAATTATTTGAGTGTAACTTTTTAATCTAAACATAGAGAGTGGTATAACTTGCCATACCATATATATATAATCTAGTAAATCTATGTGGGCTTGAGGATGTGTCCCTTGCACCATACCCCTAAACCTAATATCTGATTAATGTAACTGTGTATCTAGATATCTCTATATCTGAGTCAAACTACATTTCTACAAATCTATATATCTTATTCAAACTACATTTCTATAAATATCTATATCTAAGTATCTGTATATCTAAGTAAACATGTGCATTTGAATATTTATATATATATATATATATATAAATATATATATCTAAGTATATGTATATTTGAGTAATCATGTGTGCCTAAATATCTATGTATATGAGTAATCTAGTTTGTTTGAATATGTGTATATCTAAAAATATGTATAGATGAGTATCTATATAACTGAGTAAACTTATGTGTCTAAACCAATCTATGTGTCTATGTGAATATGTATATACCCCACATTTTGGTAAGAGAAATGAAATTTTGGTAAGGGTATTAACCAAAAGTGATACTGACTGGTATGGTGGTGATAATTAGTCAGGGTAATGTTTTTTTTTTTAGGTTTGATTTTTTTTTTATTGTAATGGAGTCAATTTTTTAAATCAGTGGTGGGATAGACCTTTGGTCTATATTGAGTTTGTTAAGGAAATATAGGTTTTTATTATTTTGTGGAGTTGAATATGAATAGGATAAAATTGTAACTAATATAGGATGATGTACATCATGATCAAGTCCCACACATAGGAAATGGATCAAAAATTGGTGCTAAAATTCTATAGATATTGCATTTAGAATAAGTTTATGCTAGTTGGTGAAATTAGCATGCAAAGTCAACCTTAGTAAGGTGGCATATTTAAAATGTGTTTTAAATAGTTTGGTTAAATTGTTTGATAACTCATTTGTACCATGTGACTTGTTAGTGATTGTTTTTTTGAGGCTAGAGGGTATGTCAAGGAGGTGAGGAGCGAGTGTGACCTAGTATGAGGAGTTGGAGGCACTTATCTAGGCTAGGGAGAAGGTTATCCTAGTAAGGGATCTATCCTTTTCCCCCAATTTTGACATATTTAGTACATTTTTATTATTTTTAGTGGATTTTTTTTTAGTTTAGGACAATTTTGAGAAATATGGCACTATTTTCATAATAATGGTGCTAGTGTCCTGAGTATGTTGCTACTATCCAGTGCTACTATCCCATATACAACACTAGTATCCACTAGGCCAATGTTTTTACTTATTGTAGATTATTAGTGTTTGATGATTATTTTTGTATGTTTATCTTATATTTTATGATGCTAATGTTGGGTTTGGTTGTATTTTATAGGTAGATGTGTGTATGAAAGAGTTATAGAGTGGTACAATGATGGATTCATTACAAGGATTTACCTTGGCAGATGAGGAGATGGATTTTGTAGATAGATCTAATTTGGGTAATATGGCATCATTGGTTGTGATGCCCTAGGACAAACATATGATGAAAACATTAAGTGAGAAGTAGAATGTAGATACCAATACATTTTGGCTACCTACTTGGGAGATTACTATCACATTGGAGGATGTCTATAGTATTTTGAGGTTGCCAATTACTAGTCAAAAAGTAGTGCTATAGGAGGCTACTATTGATTGAGCTATAGAGTGGGCTGTGAGGCATTTTTTAGTGATGTCTGCAAGGACTCATCAGTCAGAGAACAATAATGATGTATGGTTATATTGATCATTAAAACAAATTTTTTATAGTTATGAAAGTTTTTAGTGGTTCTATTGGCTTCATTTATTATTGTTTATGGGAGTGAGGTATTTATTTTAAATAAGATTCATGGGATAGTACATGATATAGAGGGTCATTTGGGGTAGCACTATGCTATCCCACTTATATCAAGATTTATACCACTTCATTTAGGAGATGTGTCCAGGTGGTATTGGATCTTCTACACTATTGCATTATCAGGATTACAAGCATATAGTAGTGATTAGACTAATGTTTCTTTTATGGGATGATTGGGTTCACTCTCAGATGTTTGTAGAGAGGTGTAATGGTATGACCCATGTACCTAGGAGGAATATGATTAGTGTTAACAAGTTTTAGATAGGTTGACAACTAGATATATTATATGGAAGTCCTAAAAGGGCTATGATGGATGGCCTAAGGATGGTGCTCAATTGAGATATGTGTGAGTGAGCTACAAGTTGAATGACCATTGGGTTAATGTATTTGAGAGGTTTTAGTATAAGTGAGTGATGTAGTAGTTTAGTGTTACTTAGGATGTACCACCAACACCATTGGTGTGGTTGAGGAGTTATCAAGCTACAATGAGGTCAAGGAGTAATCCTAGACCATTAACTATAGTGTTAGCTCTGATTTTGTTGATAGAGTAGGATCTGATTCTTGATATACTAGATGTAGATGATGTAGGAGCATTTGATGCCTATGTATCGTGATGGAGGTAACATATATGGGAACCATTATTCCTAGGAGGTGGGATCATTATAGAGGATGTGTTGAATGTTAATCCCCTTAGGGAGATTGAGGGTAGGTTACCATTTTATATTTGTATGCTATGTTTACTTCATTAATTATTTTCTTGGGTAGGTTCATGTGATGATGAGTATTGGGAGACTACTATTAATTTACACTTTGAGTAATGACATGACATATCCCTAATGATATTATGGATGGTGGACTAGTGGAAAGGGCCACAATATGTTACCAATGTTCATGTTCACTTATTTGATTGAGTAGCCATTATTATTATAGAATATATGTGAGGAAAATATTAATAGGGATGAGGCCACATGTGAAGCTAAAAAAGATGAGTTATGCCCACACTCAATGATCTGGGTGAGGTAAGTATTCATATAGTGGATGAATATATATATCTATAATGAGAGCATGTAGAGGTGTAGGTAGAGTTGGAGGTGTTATAGGAGAGAGAGAGAGAGAGAGAGAGAGAGAGAGAGAGAGAGAGAGAGAGAGAGAGAGAGAGAGAGAGAGAGAGAGAGAGAGAGAGAGAGAGGAGAGAGAGAGAGAGAGAGAGAGAGTAGATTCAAATCTCGATCAAGGCCTTAGAGAGATAGTGGAACCTCTAGTTCTATTTTGGATGTATTAGAGAGTGAGTGAGCGAGATGGTCTCAGTGACCAATCCCATAATATTGAGTGACTTGTATTATTATACTAAAATTATGCTCTAAGTTATAAATATATTTGGATGTTTGTTATTATAAAAGTATCATGTATATTAACATCTTTATTTGTGGTATCATCCATTTTCACATGTGTTTGATCTTATTCATTATGTTAAATGGCGATATCTAAATATGTTATGTGTCAAAATAATGATAATGAATTATTTATTTATGAATGTTTAAATAGATAAGAATGTTAGTTGTTAGTGTGGGTGTTATAGGAGTATCTTAAGATAGTTGAGTTTGGATCATGTATCTATCATATGCACTATCTGAACATAGATGACATGGTTAACAAGTGACCATACTACTCATATTGTGTCAGTGTAGAAGTAGATGCTAGAACTAATACTGCTCATGGTACACTATTAGTAACTAGGTGTGTATACATTGTATAAAAAATTAATCAGTTGTCATATTGAAACTATGCTCTAATCTCTATGATCTCTGTAAAATATATTAATCGGTTATTGAAATATGTTGTGATGTTTGTGATCTCTAGTAATTATCTTAAATAGATGTTAAGCTATGTTCTAATTTATGTGATCTATATAAAATATTTTAATTAGATATTGATTTATGTTCTTATTTCTAGGATATCTAAAAAATATCTTAATCATTTGTTGAACTATGTTCTTATTTATATGATATTTGGAAAATATCTTAATCGATGGTCAAATTGAAACTATACTTTGATCTATGTGAATATTACCAAATATCTTAATCAGTGGGTAAATTGAGATAATGCTCTAATATCTATGATTGTTTCCAAATATATTAATAAATGAATGCATGATCTCTATGATTATTACAAACTGAGATTGTGCTTTGATCTCAATTATCTAGCTACCATTTCTATTAAATATGTGGTGCATGAGATCTCTCATAAGTAGGTGTCCTAAAAACCACATGGCTCGTACAATGAGTAACCAATTGCTCCTTAAAAAGAATGTCCTAGGATAACTAAGGTGTAGAGGAGTGTGATATAGGAGATTTTGGAGATTGAGATCTCAATGTCCCCTATGTAAATTATATAATGCCTCCATCAACATATTGGTCAATATGATCTCAAATTACATAATAGTTGTTATCTGAATGCCCATTTATCTTATGAAAATTTTAATATGGTTTATTTTGTATCCTATGAAAATAATGTGTCCTATGAAAATGATGTGTTGAATGGTGATGAATAAAAGGAAGTGTGATCATCTCTTTATATAATAATGTAAGCTAGATATCATTAGGCCTATCTCTGTCTAAAAATTGTATAGCTCCTTTATCAATGTCTTATACTCTACTCATTATAAGAGGTGCTCTATGAAGTGGCTCTTTCACTTTGTTGAGTATATTGTTTGGTTGTTTTTTTCCCACTTGTTTCTTAATCATAAGTGGAGTAGGTTATTATACCATATTAGATGATCATGGATCTAGGAAACCTATATCCAAATATGCCTCTAAATGTGTTTCAACTAGTCCTAACTATTTTTCTAATGTCATAGCTATGTTACATATATGCCAGAATGATTTGGATGTCTGATATGATAATTTCTCCTTAAGAGGAAAAGTGAGGCCTCTAGAAAAGATGTATTATACCTCTAAAACTACCAGTTAGTAAATCAACTAATGCATACATGATTTGAATCTTAGAATATACTTAGTTAATGTTTTTGTCTCACCCTAGTGTATTGAAGGCAACCTCTCATATGTGACTCAAGGTCCCTTATTCTATACGTAGTGCTTAAGAAAGCATGCTTCTAACTCACCATATGTATATAGTCAACCACTAAGGAGTGCATGATGAAACCAATTTAATGCCTCACCTTCTAGAGTCTTTGGAAATAAATATATTAGATTTAAATTTTTAGTGACATGTGCTATGGTTTTACCATAAGCTTGAAGGTTCAAGTATGGGTTTTATGCCAATCAAATTTTGGGAACATTGGTATCTAAAATTTGGGTGGAAAATTTATAGTGAATATTCTACATGGAATAGGATTTCCATGGATGGCATTAGAATCATCTCAAGAGTGGTATGATTTAATTTATAATGTGAGATGGTATACTTATTAATTTAAAGTACCCATGACATGCATCAAGGATATTACCTCTTGTGAAGGTATATTATCATCATTAAGGGGTTCATTTAACTCTTTAATTTTGTTATTAATCTTAACCATTGGTACACTATCTCAGGGACCTTTTTTTAGGGAGGATTGGTTTGCTCTCTATAACCTTTGGATGAGTGATACCTTGGACCTGGTGAGAGAGAAATATGTTATCACCCTCATGGAAGTTAGGTTGAGAAATGTATTCTACTATAGTAAGTGGAGTTGAGGGAGATTCATTGGTATCTTTTATATCATTAATTTATAAATAAGTCTCACATGCCAATGGACTATATGTTACATTATTATCATGTGAATGTAAGTTATATAAATAATGAACATAATAATAAGTATGTGTATATTTTTTAGAATTCAAACTAGCATTAGTTTGAATATGAGAGATAGGTGAAGTAGGGAGAAAACTATAAGGTTTAAACTCAATGTCTTATACACCAAAATGATAGTACTCATCACTATTCCAAGGTTCATATAAATCAAAGTTCAATTCACTAGTAGAAGAGTAGAATAATTATCATTCACATGATCACTAAGAGAGAGAGAGTAGGATAAGATTTTAACTTTCTAATAATATGCAATATGTTATCATGTGTGGGTGTAATGAAATGCATGTCTTTACTAGCTATGTGTGGAGTGCATGTTTGATTGTTACTTTCTATCTTCAATTCAAGGGTAGAAGAATTAGAAATCATGTTTTCATTTAGCATATTATGACATGTAGGAGAAGAGTTATAGATATTTGCATTATCAACATTTTGCAACGAATCATTGTGTTGAGCTTGAAATGTAAAATAAGGGGATAAAATAATTTCATCTACTTTATTTTGTGCATTGGTAAAAAGTGTAATATTATTTGTACATGTTTTTTCAATTTTAGCTGAGAAGGGTAAAGAAGATGCATTGCTATTTTTTATGTTGATTGAATCATATGAAATCATATTTCATTTATTGCACTTATAATATATTAATTTTAATAAGGAGGTAGTGAAAGTGATTAAAATTTTATGATCACATTGGAAGAAAGCAATACCAACAAGAGGTTGTTTTTTCATTATATTGTTAGTTTAATTTAGAGGTGTAGGAGAAGAGGAAGAGGAAAGAGAACAAGATGGATCTAGTATATCCTCATTAACACTTCCATTGTCATTCTCATATTAATATTCATATCCATCATTACAATAATAATTACCATAATCATCATTATAAATTAAATCATTATCATGTGATAATATGCAATCTTGAAAATTTGTCTATTCATTATTATAATTATGAGAAATATTCAAAAATTCATCAAATCAGTGAGAGGCAAGAGGCTTCTTGGCTGTCATTTTAAACTTGCCAAATAATATAGTGTAAATAATGAATAACAAACACATAATAGGTATAATTTAATCTAACATAGGTATATGTGAAACTATGAGAAATATTTAGCCTAAAACATTAAAAAAAAATGGGATTGTAATTGAAACCCTAAAGGCTAGTATTTGGATGTATAGGGACCTAGTATATAGATCTAGGGTTTGATCAAGGTTATTTGAAAAAAAAAATTAAATTAATGAAACCCTAATATATAGATGATTTGGATGAGTTAGGTTGTGCCAAAAATCAATAAAAATAAAATTTTATAATCCTGATTGAGTGCATAAAATGAAGAAAACCTTAGGTTAAACTAGGGTTTCAAACAATATTTAAAGTAATTCAGGTGCACCAAATGTTTTAATAATTTAGGACTTATTAGATGTAAATCCTAGGTTTTTAAAGGGTTGTGTATAGAAATAACTCAAAATAAATATAAGGAAAGGTTAATTTGGCAATCTCTTCCCAAAATAGTAAAGATGATGAGTAAGTGTACTTATTTGGCTAAAAAAGACTTCGAGATCAGAAAAACATATTTTTTTCTATGAATTTAGTTGAAAATAGGCTTTAGACAGTAGTGCCCTTATGATGACAATAACACCAATGCAACTAGTGTCTAATTATGGCACTAGTGTCCTTATAATAACTTCTTAAAACTTTTAGAGATGTTATAAGAGATTTTGAGGGACTTGTAGATGATTCTATGACTTATGGAATTTTATATGTCATTTTTTTGCATTAATCTCTTTAAAAACCCAAATGAACACCTACACACATAAAACATCAATTGGATTAAATGCAAAAGAAAGGGACAAAATAGACTATGGGCTATTACAATCACATGGGATAGAACCCTTGTATTGGTTACTACCTACATTAACCCCAACATTAGGGGTCTCAGATCGCATTTAGTTCTCCCTTAGGGAAAATGTACATGATATATTAGAATGAATTTTTCTTAGGCCCTTATTTGATTAAGTATACAAGTCTAGATGTGATATCTAAGTAATATGTTGTGTTTTCAATGTTAGGTTGTGGAGCTAAAAGCTTCAACTATTTGCAGACATGGAGGAGTTGCTGAGTGTCACAGTCACTGGCATCGGTCAGGCCAACTGATGTCAGTCAGTGGTGAATAGAAGGGCAACCAACATCGATAGGAGTCATTTGATGTCGGTCATATACAGATAGATAGGGACCGACATCGGTCACCTGTGTGGTTCTAGAACTGTTCATTGCATGAACAGTTAGTTCATTAAACTGAGTGTTTGCATGTAAAGGCTATTTCAAGTCTTGAGTTGCGAGTCTAATTATTGTAAATTAGAAGTCTAAGTTATTGTTTAAGTGTGGGATCTATTTATAGACCCATTGTCATGTATTGTAAGGTGTGCTAGATAGCCATTATGCTAGTTAGAGTTGAGCAAGTGTAGATCCTTCTAGTTCCACATATGAGCAAATAGAGGAAGGCAAGGTAGATCCTTCCAATTGTAAGAACAGAGTGATCTCTAGGTTGTTGCAAGATCAGGGAGAAGTTTTACATGTGTAGGTAAGATCATTTGAGTTGCAGGTTGTTGCAAGTTCATGGGAGATCTTCTTGAAGTACTTTGAGTACTTGTGTACTGGTAGGGTTATTACTGACTGGTTGGAGGTGAACACCAATTCTGTGTGTGAGTTGTGTGTTGGGACCATTTTTGGTAGGAGAGTGAACTCTTGATTGAGAATTACTAGGAGCCCTTGAGGTGTGGGAAGCCTCACAGAGGTGTAAGAAGAAGTGGCATCTTATTTATTGTATTTTCTTTCTGGATGAGTATTAATACAAGTTTGTGTATTGTCTCTCATATTCTGTGTTATTTGTGAATTCTAGTTACTTGTTAATTCTGGTATAATTCCGTGTTTAGTTGCTTATACAAGGTAATCATATTATGCTCTTTTTGAGGAGCAAGATCCTGATAAGTGGAATCATAATTTGTTGTTCTTGGTTCCCCATCAATTGGTATCAGAGCTTTTGGTTGGGTTACTAACATGTTGTATCAAATCTAGTTAGTGTGTGTTGATTACAAGTTACTCACAGGGGTTTTTGTTTGAGTGGGAGTATAGCAATGGAAGAAAAAAGTAAGCTACGAATAGAGAAGTTTAATGGCAAGAACTATCAATTATGGAGGATGCAAATTGAAGATTATTTGTATCAGAAAGATTTGTACTTATCATTGGGTGGGGTTGCATGCAAGCCCCTGGATATGAAGGATGAAGAATGGGAGGTTCTTGATCGGAAGGCTCTGGGATCTATAAGGTTGAGTCTTGCATCATCTGTGATTTCCAACTTATCTCAGGCTAAGACAATGGTAGAGTTGATGGAATCTTTGGCAAATTTATATGAAAAACCCTCAGCTTCGAATAAGGTATTTCTTATGAAGCAATTATTTAATTTACAAATGTTGGAAGGTGGATTTGTACATAGTCATCTTAGTGATTTCCATGGTTTGGTAAACCAGTTAAATTTAGTTAATATTATTTTTGATGATGAAATTAAGGCTCTCTTAATCTTATGCTCATTACCTAAAAGTTGGGAGAGTTTGGTAATGGCAGTTAGTAATACTGCATCTGCTTCAAAAATCTTAAAAGTGGATGATGTTGTGAGTGTAATCTTGAATGAATAAATTCACAGGAAAAGCACAGGTGAATCATCAGGGAATGCTTTGAGTGTTGAAAGTAGGGGAAGGCAAAGAGAGAAGATCAAGCATGGGAGATCAAGGTCAAAGATAGGCAGGAGATCCAAGTCCAAGTATGGCAGAATAACCTGCTAGAAATGTGGAAAGCAATGGAATCTAAAGAGAGATTGTTGGGTGAATGAAGATCAACATGAAGGACATGAAGAAGTAGATGTTGTGGATTTTGTTGCACAAGATGCTCTGGTATGTTCCTTAGATAAAGTAGAATCTTGGGTTTTAGATTTTGGTGCCTCTTTCCATGCATCCCCAAATAGGAAATTTTTTCATGAATATGTCTAGGGAGACTTTGGAGAAATTTATTTAGGGGATGGTAAGCCTTGTCAAATGGTTGGCAAAGGGAAAGTGAAGCTGAAATTGTAGACAGGTAACACATGGGTGTTGAATGAGGTCATGCATGTCCTAGTTCTGAAGTGGAATTTGATTTCTATTAGAAAGTTGGGTGATGAGGGTTGCACAGTAACTCTCACAGTGGACTCTTGGAAGGTTACCAAGGGTGCACTTGTTATAGCAAGAGGTAAGAAAGTAGGTACACTTTATCTATCTACTTGTATTACTGATTCTCTTTCTGGTTTATCTACTTCAGCTGTAGATTCGAAGATGTGGCTTAATAGGCTTGGTCACATGAATAAGAAGGAGATGCATGTTCTTGAGTTAATGGGTATGCTTTCAGATTTGAAAAGCATGGATCAAGGTTTCTGTAAGCAAAAGAAGAAAGTGACCTTTCTTGAGGAATCTGATGTTCATGACAAGAACAAGAAAGCCTTGGTTTTCAAGGAGAAGATGATGGATAGAGATCAACGGAAGGGGCTGAAGAATTTTGTGCAGAGCAAGGTTGATATGGACAAGGGTTTGATCCAAAAGGAGCTCGTGGGTAAAGGTCATCACTCACAAGTAAAACACAGAGATTGATGTTGGTTAGAAAACTGATGTCGACATCCAAACAGGGATCGCCATCGGCTATGTGCAGCCTGATGTCGGTGACTCAAGACAAATAAACACTGGCATTGGTTAGGGTGGAACCAATGTCGGCGATGAGGTAGTCACATGGAACCGATGTCAGTAAGATGCAGACTGAGATGTGACTGGCATCGGTCATTGAGACAGATTTTGGGTGGATAACAAGCTGTCAAGGAGTCTCAAGCGCCCAGATGGAGGACTGAAAGGGTAAGTAAGCCTCAAATTCATCATTTCCCTTCTTTACACTACTTGTTGCTCACTGATGGTAAAGAACCAGGAAGTTATTAAAGAAGCAGAGTAGGTAGATCCAGGAAATAGTGGGAGCTTGGCATGGATGAGGAATGTGATTCCTTGGAGAAGAACCAAACGGGAGTTTTTGGGTGCAGTTGCCAGCTAGAAGAAATCACTGAGAGATGAATGGATGTTCAGGATAAATAAGAGTGAGAATGGACACGTGAGACGAAAGGCCAAGGTATATGGTCTTGAGTAAGCTGCAGGACAATAGAGGTTTGACCATTGTGTTTCTCTTTATCAAGTTGGATAATATTAGCTACATTATCCTATTACTGTATGTTGTGCTTGTAGCAGGGTCACATATGCAGGGAGTTACTGAACTAAAGGTAAAGTTAGTTCAGAGGTGTGTTATGAGGAATATGGAAGTGGCAAGATTCTTTGGCATGAGTGTGTTCTAGGGACATGGAAGGTCACAGGTTGATTTTGTCTCTAGATGATTGTGTGAAACCGATTAGCACGCTGATGGTTGGATAGTTTTATGAACAGTGTTTTAATTCACATAATGAGGCTAAGTGCATGGTATGACTAGGAGGGGATGACTTAGGACCACTAAGGGTGCAAAAAGTAGGGAAAATAAGACATAAAAATACCATAAGACCCAAAATTACCACATGAACAAGAACTACATTCATCACTAAGACCTTCCTATGAAAAAGCAATAAAATACAATACTTGTGGTTATTTGACCAAATTAGAGTGTATATACCATGTGTGACCTATATGTCCTTTATGGCACTCATATATCATGAAATGCATGTGTATGTAATGGTAAATGTATCATATCTATAAATCAATCCTATCTCAAAGAAGATAAATCCTACTTACAGTTATGATTATGGATACATTAGATATTCAGGGTCATGACCAAGATGGATCGACTAGACCTAGCCAAAGGATCTCTTACCATAATAATATCACTAGGGAGGGTTACAAAACCTCTAATCAAGAAAAAATATGAAATAATCCTAAATATGTCCTATGTTTTCATATTCACTAAACTAATAGGAAGTAAAACATAATCTAATCTAGTGCTCACCAAAGAATGTGGCACAAAGTAGGGGTAATAAACTTTAAAAGTAAAAATTCATATAATAAATATATTCACATCATGTATACATAATCCTAATGCATGGGAAAGAAGTAAAAATGCATATATATCTACTCTTATAAAGGAGGAAAATTTTTAGGAATACTTACCTTTGAAGATAAACCCATTAAGCCTCAATATATCCCTTGGCCAAAGTGATTTTCAAGAGGTTATTGTGGTATGTAAGGATGACAAAGATAAATTAGATATATGCTACACAACCTATAAATGCATCTAAAATACTTCTCCACAAGACAAGATCGATATCTTTAAAGAAAGTATGAAACCCTAATCTTGATCCTCAAGTATAATAGTGGATAAGTAGATGAAAAATATATATTAATTCTTCTTCTCTTCTCTTAGAAATGGTGAAGTGGATGTTTTTATATAGGAATATCTAACCCTAATCCTTTTCAAAATTTTAGGCTGACAAGGTTGACCCAGTCAACCTAGTATATTTATTGACAAAAACAAATTAGGTCATAGACTAGGTCCATTAAGGGATGACCTAGACCCTAAAAAGTTTTATCAATAAGAGTACAAGGTTGATGGGGATGATAGTGTAATGTAAACTATCAAAAAAGGTTTTAGGTTAGGAAAGAGATAATGAAGGTGGAAAATGACTAGAGAAGGGTGAAAAATAGGAGGCAAAGCTTAGAGGAATGTTTTTAGGAGACAGGTGCATAGATATCAAGTGGTAATAAGGGAAAAAATCTTTTGAATCACTAATGGTTTTCCCACCCCTTTTTCGATAAACCCCTTAAGGTGTACACTCAAAGAGAATAAGAGTTGATGGGTTCTTGTAAGATAGAGAGCATCACTAATTGATAAAGTTTTGAAAATATTATGTGTATACATATGCCCCACTTGAAGCTCATCATGTTTCATGTAGGTGCAACATGGATGGTGCTTCATGAAAAGAACATAGTGACACATATTGTTGAAGCTAAATAAAGTGTAGTAAGGAGAAAATAAGATAAATTAAATGAATTTTTTTAAAAACACATACCTTTACTTACCTTAGTGTTTTAGATAAAGAAGGAGATGCAATAAATTTGAATTCATCCAATGTAGGGAACATTAGGTGAACCTATAGAGATTAATGAAAAAGAGAAAAAAAAATGAAATTTTCACAACATAGACATATAATAGTTGAAAATATTCTCTACGATGTTAGGATTCTAGAACATTTTACAATTTATAATTTGTTAGTAGAGACAAAGATATGATCAAAATAAGAAATCTAATGATAAATATTTGAAGCGTAAAAAATATTTGAATAGTAAATATAAATAGGGTGAAAAACAATTCATTTGCTATTTTATCTCTAAGAGACCTAGTGAGAGACTAGAAAATTATGATGGTGAGTAGATGATAGTTGAGATGAGGAGGATGTATAGCAGTCTTAGTGAGTGTAGCATAGGTAAACACTAAAAATTTAAAAAATTTGAATATTTTTATTTAAAATTGAGTGAATTATAGAAAATTGATTGGTAGGAAAAATCTAGGCACTAGAATGAACCTTAAGAAATTTTTAGGGACACTAGGGGTAAAATGTGGTATTGGGTAGGAAGGAATTAGACCAATAAATATTCAAGGTATTTATGTAAATTGGTAAAAAAATTCATCACTATGGATGAACAGAGTTGACCAGGCTGACTTAGTATGTATAGGGAAAGAAAACCAATAGGCCAAATGTGTAGTAGTGGGATGACTTAGTTGGTTAAGGAAGGGGGTAACTTAGTATTAGTATGCCAACTTAGTTGTTTTTGAAGTGGTTGATATAATACTACAAGGTAGAAAGGAGGATAAATTAGTAATGGTAGGACAAAGGGTGGCTGACTTAGTATTGTAGAGGCCAATTTAGTATAAATTTGATAGGGATGATTTAGTACCCTTGATGAAGTTTAGGGTTGATTTAATTTATAATAGGTCAATTCAGTAGAAAATGAAGAAACTAAATCAAACAAACTGAGTTTGGTGAAATTTATAAGAATGTATTTGGATTATAAATGACATGAAGATCTAATACATCCTTTGTTGTTTGATATTTTGTAGAGGCATCATAGATATTGGTGATTTATTGATGCATCATGGTTACCAAATTTTCTATAGCATTTGATAGATGTGGACAAAGTGAGACTGGTTACAATGGGTTTGGGAGGTATCATGGAGATGAGGCACATCCCGCTGATTATTGATCTCATTGTTATGTTCTTTAAATCATGGGAATGATTAACCAACATGTTTCTATGGGTGGTGGATGGGGATACCATATATATGGGTATCACATTGTAGGACATCCATGCATTGCTTAGACTACCTATAGGAGGGACACTAGATGATTTGGAAGAGAGATGAGTACTAGCCAGGTGGGTGATATGCTTAGATAAGATTTACCCAAGGCTGAGGGTTAGTTTATTTGATGTGTATATTTTATATATTTTGGACATCTAGAAATTCATTATTGGAATTGTGATAATATGAGTGTTATGTCACAAGTTGGATGGCAAGGTACCACTATATGCGATAGTCATATGCCAGTCCATTTTGGATTAGGGGGTTTTATATGATTTTGGGTCTATCATCTAGGTCTAAATAATTCATTATATATATGGGATGTTTTCCATAGGGAAGAAAACCATGGGACCAATGGTATTACTTAGTGCATGGATATATGAGAGGTTATCGATGTATCGACTATTTAGATTATCCCATGTGGTTGATGATAGGTTACTTCATCTGACTAGACAGAGATAGGACTAGGTAGTGTGGGTCATGCCCCATGTTTTATCACTATATACTATCATACAAGGGGAGATGATGTGGCATCCCTACATATATATTAATACTATTTTTCCCCATTAGGTGACTGTGGCACTAGGGATAGCTCAAGTGTGGATCATGGTCCATTATACCTAGTGGGTAGAGCCACATATAGTAGCATACTTATCAAGGTAGTTTGGACACCCAAACCCATCAACTCCTCTATTAGTGCCTACTTTTTGGGCATGACATGATAAATAGATGAGGTGGGGTGGAGGTGGATGAACACCAATTGAGAGATCAGTGATTAGGCTATAGCATGTGAGACCATTGACTAATCAAGAATGATAGCCAGCAACTAAAGGAGGAGAGGGCCTAGATGTTGATGCAAGGGTGAAACAGGTACCATAATAGGCACCATAGTAAGATGAAAAATTACCACCTTAGATACACCATAGATGGAGGCACTATCACTGAGATTGATCATAAATGAGGGTGGTCATACAAGATGATCTAACATTTAGGCTAGGATAGAGCTCATTGATAAATGCACATCTGAGGACATGCCTATAATGTGAATGAGTGGTGACTCCTAGTTTTTCCTTGATAAGGAGGTTATTTATGGATGAGGTGTTTATGGGATAGGGAGATGGAGAGATGTGCTTGGTGGATAAGTAGATGGGGAGATGATGATTGGTGACACTAGGACTAGTAATAAATGTTATAGTTGTCATTTTTGGGCATAGAATACTAGTTGTATGTGATTATAGGTTGATAGATAGATTTTTATATGTATATGTGATCTAATATCAATATATTTTTGGTTTTATAGATCCTATGATAGAGGAGTTTATATGGGGATCCATAGTCATGGCATTGCACCATGATATTTTAGATGGGGTGCTGGCTCCATACAACCCCACCATGTTGGATGATCTTGTGGTACCATCTATTGTAGCTTAGGCAAGATGGTTTAGATTGGTGGGGGATAAAATGTAGATATAGACATGTAAGGATGGATTTCATCCACTAACATGGGTGGGAGTAGGATAGGTACAAAATTGGTAGGCCTTAGCTCAGGATAGAGCGCCACACATGGCTACTATGATCTAGCTAGGATAGGTACAAGCCTAGGTGGCCAACCTATAGGGATAGGTAGTAGGGTCGACATCTTATATGGCCTCATTATAGTGTACTATGTAGAGGGGATAGTCTAAGACATCTATGGGCAGTGTGGCTAGGCCACGAGATAGGCATGATGGAGCCCATCCATAGAGCTAGAGTTATGTATTTTTGTATTTTATACCATTATATAAAACACATGATATATAGAGACATATTATTTTGAAAATTGGATCTTGGTTGTGGTTTTTGATGTATGGATATATTTATTTCTATCACATGTATTTTTATTTTATTGTATATGTTATGGAAAATATATGTGAAGTCTTTTCTTTTCTATCATTATGTAATACACATGCATGGTTAAAAAGAAATAAGAAAAAGGGACTTGGAAAAGTATAATTAATCACAAAAAAATGCACTACACACTATATCATGATGTGAAATGTTTAATAACAAAATATGACTAGTTATAATAAACCAAGAAGTGGTAAATAGGAGGACAAAATGTTTTTAAACCATAAAAAATATTGGCACCGAATTACAACAAATAAAATCACACTATATCATGTTGGGAAGTATGAATTTAATTTAATAAAATGGAAAGCATTTGAAATACAAATAGTATAAAAACTAAACAATTAATTCAATCAATCATATTAAATCACATTGGGAAATATAAAATAGAAATAAATTGGAAAAATGATCTTAAATTGATCACATTAATTCAAGTTGGGAAGTATGAAAAACTTAATAAAATGGTTTTATTCTTACATTCAATTAGAAAATAAGAAGATAAAAGTGAAATATCAATGAATTAAGCATATAACATATTAAATCAATATGGGAATCATGTCAATGATGTGTAACTCATAATCAATCATGACTTATCTCAAATTTGACACAAGTAATTTTATTGTGACTTAGGTATTGGAAAATTTTGTGAGGAATGATAGGTCTTATTCATGGTTTTACACTACCAATCACAAATGGAACACCAATGAGGTGGAAAAAATGGGGGGAAATATGTTAAAAGGGGATTGTTGGAATTGTATTATGTGAAAATTTGGTAATTTGTGAAGAAGCCTAGTCCTATCCAAGGTCTTACACTGCAACTCAAAAACTGGATCCCTAAGGGGAGTGATTAGTGAAAAAAATAAAATTTCTCAAGGAGAAATATTATAATTTTATGGAATGAAATAAGGAATGTAAAAATCACAATGTAGGCATCTTATGAGAAGACCTTAGGAAACTAAGGCACACTAAGGACATAGAAAGACACTAAGTGACTAGTGACCATCAATATACAGAGGATACTTATTCACTATAAGCATAAAGTTGTGTAGGAAAATAAGTGAGATATTACGATCAATTCATATTGGTGGTTTTGAACAAGAAAATTAAATTGGACCTACCTTCTCACAACATGTTACCCATTCTTCAAGACCTCTTAAAAATCCATCAGTCTATTACGAAGATTGGGTACTTGAGTGAGAAAGTAGGTAGCACTAAAAGATTTTTGTATTCTCCTTTTCCAATCTACTGGCCTACCACACCCCAAGAGACCTTGAATTTATCATGAGGCCAACTTTGGAATTTGATCTTCGATTATAGAATGAGATGTTCTTAGAATCACATATTTTAGTGTGATTTGACTTTTGGAATTTTGAATGTTTCCTTTTATATCATTTCCTTTTGTTAATTGATTTGGATTTTGAATTTGTATGGATTTTAATATTCCTCCTCCATATGAACTTGGAATGAAAAATCATGAGAGATAAAGTGATACACATGAATGAGCTTTATGATTTGGATAAATGGAGCTAAGTATCCAAATAAATGATTGACTAAAACACTTAGGCTTACTTATGAACTAGCATGTTATCGCAAGTTTAAACCATGTTTATGCTTAGTTTGTGAAAGGAAATGAGGGAATAAAGGGAGATCCAAGATGGACCATTACAATGAAATTATAATTAGATGAATTATTTTATAACTAATCACATGGTAGAGAAGGAATGAATAAATGGATAAAGGTTTATATAACCAAGTCACAACAATTATCCATGTTTATAAACATAAGGTATCAAACAATCATGAGAATGAACAAGATATCCACATAAAAATAACTCAAAAAGAAAAATTATGAAATCATGAAAATTAAGCCATAAGATAATATAAGGAATAAAATGACATCATAAGCAATAAGTTCAAAACATAATTAATCACGTTAACCAATCATTTAAGATAAATAAGAATTTGACATAATGTTAAATGAGATAAGATAGATAAATGTAAATTTGGAAAACACATCCAATCAAAATTAAAAAATAAATGAAAGAACACCATTATGTGTTCATAAATATTGGTAGATTTATCTTCATATAATATCCATAACATCTAATAAGTCTCTATGAATTTGAACTCAAACTACAACTAGAGTCTCATCTATCTTCAAGGAAAGTTGAGAAAATACTTCACAATGAATCTCCTCAAAATAAAATATAGGCATGCAAAAATTACCATGATCATAAGGTCTATCATGTAGGGTATGCTTAGGATAATTAATTGGAATAGAATCTATAGGGGATGAAAGGGTCATCGGTGGAGAATGGGCCATAGGTGAAGGAGTCATCGGTGGATAAGGGTTCACAGGTGAAGGAGGATCCATAGGTGAGGTAATCATGGGTGGGGAGACTATAGGTGGATAAGATACCATAGGTGGAGGATCCATGGGGGAATAAGGGGGATCCTTCTTATGATGGTGATGTATGGAAAGAATGGTAGTAGACATAGGAATGGTCATGAGATAAATTTGAAGAAGTGGTAGTATAAGGTTGAGTATCATTGGTGATGGGTAAAGAAGTTTTAAAAGTGGTAGAAATGGTATGAAAATTGTTATCTAATGGAGGAATAGGAATTGGTTCATCAAAATATATAAGTTCTTCTTGATAAAATCTATTAACTAAGTTGGGGAAGAATCTTGGATAACACAGAAAGTGTGAGATGATCGATTAATGTGGATGGGATGAAAATCAATGAAGGAAACTACCCTTTGCATATTAGTCTTGTTGACCAAATAATATTTAGGATTTGGTTCTATAATATTATCAAAATTATCAGTAGGAGTAAGATTATCATTGTTATCTTGGTGATTCAGAAGAGGATCTTTGTAGATGGCTAAATGAGCATTAGCATGGTTCAAAGATTGAGTTCTGGATTATGTTTCATGGGATTTGAAGGCAATGTCATAGTCTTGTTGAAATTTATGAATGGTATAATCATAATCAAAATTGGTACCAAGGAGGAAATCCATAGCCAAATTGCACAATTGCCTACAAGTCTCATGGGAATGACCCCAACTAACATGAAACCAATATAATTTATTTGGATGGTACTAGGATTTCATGTGATGAGTGGGATCAAGATCTTATGGAAGAGGACTTGGTAGACACTTTTATAATTCTACTAAGGATAAATTTTTATGAACATTGATGTTACTTATTGAAAATAAATGAGGATTAGGGATGTGGTTGGGAGGTGAAGCTTGTTTCAAAGCCTGGTTAGGAATAATAACTTGAATATTATGAATGGTATCATAAGAATCATTGACAACATAATTATTATCATGATGTTTTTTTTTTATTAGCATATAAGTTCCCATAGAAGGTTGGGATGGCTCAAATTGATGCATGAGGAAATCTTGGTGCTTGGTTTGGTCAATGGCCTCTTCTAAAGTTCATGGAGAGAGAGTCTAGACCTGATATTTCATCTTAGGATAAAGAGAATTTTTAAATAGATGAAAGAGGTTATCATCCTCCATATTGTGTTCACACTTTTCAGACAAGGTCTTCCACCATTTCATGAAATCTTGTGTATTTTTCATCTCAAGTTTCTTACAATTGATAAAATGGGCCAAGGTATTTTCAAGGAGGTCACTAGTTTGAAAATATTGTACTAGAGCATTAACTAAATCTTAAAAACTAGTGATGGAATGAGATTTGAGTTGGTTATACCAATCTAAAGCATCTCTAGAGAGATTTTTTGCTAATAGCTTGGTAGTGGCAAAAGTGTTTAACTTGACCCAATCTTTGTATAGATTTCCAAATGTTTTTAAGTGTAAGGTAGGATAGTTTGACCCATTATAACTAATGGTAGGGTTGATACCTCCTATATCTGTATTATCAATTTTAGGAATAATAGGTTCATTTTGAAGGTGTTTAATTATTTTTTTAATAAGAAGAGGTTAAGGGATGAGATTACCATGAGAATCCTGAAGAAGAGGTAGGAGGCATTTTGGTTATGAGTTCCCCATAGAACCTATTGAGGGTGATTTTGGAGATGGATAAGATGACTTTGTATTTGCATCATTTCGTTGGAATTATTATCTTGGAAAATGTTAATTTAATTAATATTAAAAAAAAATTAATAGATTTGAGTGGGGGTATTTATAGTGTGTGAAGCATTGGCATTGGTATTAGTGGCTTGGGTACCACTATGATTGGTATCATGTGTGTTATTAGTATCTTGAAAGAAATTATGATTAAATGAGGCACTAGTAGCATGAATTTATTCTATGGCAAAAGATGCACTAGTAGAGGGATGAGAAGAAGCAACACTTGAGGCATGATTACCATGGGTAGAAAATGATGCACCATTGGAAGAATTGAGAAGAGCAGGTATTTAAAGAGGCCCAATAGATGTATAACCTATCATGCTAGTAGAGATACTTGGTATGGAGGTGGAGGAAATCAAAGAGGAAAAGGTCATAGTATGATAAGGGGTCAAAAGAGAAGGAAGAAGTTGAGAGGCAAAGAATCTATTGTCCCAAAATCTATGTGAAAATATGGGGGAAGGTTAATGGGGATCTTTGGTTTGACACTTATCATAATATGGTAAATAGCATAAGTATATTTTCCTCAATGTTGAGGAAATTAATTAATGAAGAAAATAATTTATGAAGTATATTCTAATTCAAGCTGATCTTCTAAGGAGAAGAGAGGGTTGTGAACTAAAGATTAATGGGTATGGATCCCATAGTTTGTAGTATGAGTGGATACATGCACATTAATTTCATATAGGGTAGGATACATAATTTTGTATACAAAAATATATTAGGGTTGGTAAATCTCATCATATCTATTGAGTTTAACTTAGTGTTGTCCTCAAATAAGAATTTCATGATGAGAGAGAAATATGAAGGAAGACTAAGATGATGTGAAGATAAAAGGGTAAATATGATATAGATTCCAACAATTCAACTATTTGCTATAGTCCAACAAGCATAAAAGAGTACAGAGTCATATAGGTTTACTCTTTATTGTAGATAGAGGATAAAATAAGTTGATAGGCATAAAGAGTTGTACAAGTCAACTTTATGTAACCTCACTGACAGAGAGGGATATAGAGTCATATAGGTTGACTCTATATTTTAGACTGGGAAATAAATCATGTTGATAAGGATACATAGTCGTACAAGCTAACTATGTATTATTAATAGGGGAAAACATAATTTGTCAGAGACTATACTGATTCGAATGATAGTGTGCTAAAATAGGGAAAATTTTGGCAATATAAGTGAAGCGAGAAATGAAAGCAAAAACACAAATAATTGGATAAATGTGAGTGATAAAATCATGGAACACATCATAAAACCTTTCAAAAACATTGGTTAATGCAATTTTTTTCAATATAACACTCAATGATCAAAGAACAAGCAATCAAATAAAAAGTAAATGCTAAGTGTTTCAATGAATTTCAGCATGTATTTTGGAAAGAAGAAGAAAAAACTAAGTATGAGTATGGTTTAAAAACCTATTTGATTTTATGCACATGGAATCAAAAGATTATGAAGAGATCCTCTTTGGCTTGAGAGGATGACCTACAAATAAGAAATAACTAAGCAAATTTGTTTGTTAGACAGATAGTTGAGTGGATTGCCTACCGATAGCTAGATCCCAAAAGTAAGAGCTTCCTCGAGGGCTATAAATCCACATGTTTTAAGAAATTAAGTTTATAAATATAATATAAATTACTTGTATCAATAATCATAAGGTCCTAAAATTGAACACAAGAGATACTTACTAAAGAAAGAAACTAGAAATGGTTAAAATAGCAATAAGTTGATTAATAGTAGTGCTAGATGATTGGGGTCTACTTCAAAAAATTAGGTAGGGGTATGTGAATAGGAAAGGACATATAAAACCAAATTTGGCTGAGGGTAGGTAGATGAAAATAGCTTGCTAGAATTTTCTACCATAGTGACTATTGGTAGTTAGGTTTATCATCGATAGTTAAGGTGATTATCAGTGGTTAGGTTTATCGTTGGTAATTAACATGATCATCAGTGATCAAGATGACCATCAATGATTGGATAGACCATTAGTAGTTGATACAACCATTGATAGTTAATGTGTATAGATCTAGGTCGATAAATGGTTGGTTGATAGGATCACAAAGTGAGATTCTGAGAGATGGGTTGTTACTAGGCTAAATGCAAAAAGAAAATAAAGTAATTGAATGTTGAAAATCAAATACGTATCTTGAAAAAAACTTATTGAGTGATTGATTAAGGTGGTTTAATCATTGGTGGAGTCTAACATGATTCTGACAGAGTAACGGTACTTTGTACTTTGGCAAATCTACGATGACAAGTTGGTTTTTTGACGTAGTAGTTGGTTTGCTAAATTATTGATGATGATTGACCTAAAAAAAGATAATTATAGATACACAAGATATTGATAATAATTATATATCCTCCTCACTTCCTTAATCCTCTCTTCTTATAAGGCAAGAGATTTATAACAAGATGTGAACTGGGCTTTCTAATTTTAACTCATCTATACAATGGCTCGTAATTGGATTTAGATAAGTTATATTTAGAAAATCAATATGGGTGGTTTATATGTTGGTGGTTAAGGATGTGCACCCTGACCATTGATGATCAAGCTAACCATTGGTGGTCAAAGGTGAAGGGTAAAAATAGGTAAATTATTAGGTTAAGCCAGTTTAATCAAACTAACTTGGGTTAGGTTCAGCTAGAGGTCAGAAGGCTAAATTGGTCCCAAGGGGGTTTTAAGGTGGTCTAGGGGTGATTCGACACTCAAGATCATAGTGTATGGATTTTTTGTGTCTAGATTTTACCCTTTTTTGTTATATAGCTTTGAATCAATAAGATGCAAAACAAAAATGGATTGCTAGTTGAAGGGTTGATTGCCTTGAGTATGGAAGGAGGTATTCCCCCTCAAACTAGGAGTCAATGAGGTAAAACAAAATTGAGTACAAGTTTTATAAGGTAAATGAAGGTGGTGACAAAGGTAGATGTCATAAAGGTAGATGATAGGTTGGGCACTAAAGCAAAAATAGGTACACAAAGTACAATAAAAGGTATGATAGCCAATATTGTGCGTAGACTAGGTTGCCATAGTTGATAACAATAAAGGTCAATGCTAGGAGGACAATGGACAAGTGGACTGTGTGACTACATTTAGGTGTGGTGGTTTGGTACACTTATCAGTCTTTGAAGTCATGTCTATATTTTGGTGGGTATCTAAGGCAAGAAGTGCTCTTGGTGAAAATACAAACTGGTCAAGTGTCATAGGTATCAGAGGTAATAAGTGCTCCCAAAAAGACACAAGTGGGTTAGGTAAATGTAAGGTGGCTCAAGTTCAAAAAGGGTCAACATGGTAATGTTGTTTTTTTGGTCAAAGGACTAGGAAAAAAGTATCGTAAAACATGCACTAAATGGGCCAAAATGGACCAATGATAAGATGATAAAGTGATCAAGTGGGTTGAAGAAGGTAGTCTCCAAGGGTGGGTAAAAATGGGTAGTTTTGGCTCAAGAAGGGTATACTTAGATGAAAGAAACAAGGTGATCTTCCTGACCATCAATGGTTAAGGTGTTTAAGGATAATTGTCGATGGTCACCTTGATTATTGATGGGTAGGGTGTAAAGCCTAAAAGTCTGGTGGTTAAAAGTGAAAATAGAATCATTTTTACCTCATTTTGAATTTTAATTTTGTTGTTTTTGAGATCTATAATTTTTGGTGATTTGTGGTGAAAGTGATTACTAAGGGTATTTTACTAAGGTAGAGGTTGATTGCTAACTGAGGTGGAGGGTGGACCTAGAGGACCAGTCAGGATACGGGGAGCATACGAGCATGGACGAGGATGATCAGGTCTATGACTAACTCCATGGTGGTAGTCATGAAATGAGGTAGGGGATGCCCTTAATTTGATATCTAAGCTTGATTTTACAAATGTATTGAGGTTAATAATGGTTGATTAGCTGGTTAGGTAATACCCTAGGTAGGTTTTTGTGGGTTTCAAGTAAATTGGTGGGTAAAATCAGAAATCAATAGGGTGGGTAGGTAGGTTGGGGTTTTTATGGATGAGGTTAGAAAAGTATGCTTGTTTATCTTACCATTTGGGTATTTTTTAGGCTAGATAGGGTTTAGGTGTTCCAATTTTAGAACACCCATAGTGACCATCGATGGTCAAGTCTGATCATCGAAGGTCAAGATCCTTAAGAACATGGATGTTTGACCATCAGTAGTCATCATGACTATTAGCAGTTGACTAGGGTAAAAGATAGGTTTAGAAGGCATTTAAAAAATGTTAAGTTAAAGTGAGTTTTTGCATGTTAGGTATAAGCTAGAATTTTAGGTTTATAGGGCAAACGTAGTGGGTATTGGGTAGATAGGTAGGATGGATAAAGAAATAGGTCTATTGCTAAAAGGGTAGGGTAGATGATAATGGTGTAGGTGACTAAGCCATGTTTCCAAATTGGTGTATTCCAGGGAGTAGATACACATGTGTGAATGAGTGTCATGTATCTTTATAGAGATCCAATAAGAGATGACCCTAGCCAACTATGCCCACATGAAGGAGGTTGGGTTGGGAGTTATGAGGCATTATTAGCATGTGTCTTAGGATGCATCCATGATCATAACACTCATCAATATATGTGATCCCACTATGAATACCTTCTTATTATTGATCAATGACATGACTATGTTTCTGAAGGATGTTCATAGGATCACCTGACTTCCTCTTCAAGGTGACTCAATCTACCATATAGAGCATGAAGAGTGAGATGATCTCTTGGAGCTTCTATATAGAGACAACATTGATTAGTTCCAATGGCATACTAGTGGGTTTAGGTACAGTGCTTTATATTAGATGGCTCCAGATGAGAGGAGACTCATGACCATGCTTATGATTATCATTTCATGCTTTCCTCTTCTTGACTCAAGCAGTGGGAGGTTTCTATATTTACTATTGGGGGTGATGGTAGAGATGTTACTAGGGTAGAATATGTTTGGTTTGGTACCTATTTTATTAGTATAGATATACAAGGAGTTATGGGGGTTCAGGGCCTATAAGAAGTATGGCATTAGTGTCATCTTGGTTCTGCATTGTTGGGCCTACGATCATATTAGGGTGCTAAAGTTAGTGGGATTGACATGGGCAGGATATACACAAATAGAGTTCCCCATTAGTTTTATGTGATGGAGGGGTGATTTTACAACATCATGTGAAGGAGGTGATACACATGATGTGGATTGGTTCAGGGGTGCACTACGTGTACTATTGATAGGAGACATCACCTAGAGGCCTTATGTCTAGTTTTTAGTACAGATTGGCTATAAGAGGCAAACACTTTCCCTTTAAATACATATATGGATACTCTATAGGTGATATGGGGAGGTGGAGCTATCCCCATATGAGAGGGTAAAGAGGCATTTTATCCTAGTACAAGGTATTCTAGGTGTATTCCCTAGGTACAGGAGAGAGGATTTAGATATTCTAATACTAGAGCCACATCTCATGCCTACTTTGATATATTATAAGGAGTTTCCATCTAGGCCTTAGGTATATGATGTTGGCTTTGTAGATGGGTATATGGCATGGTACCAACCATTATATGTAGCTGTAGATATTGGTGAGGATGATGGAGGTGTGAGGCTAATGTTTGTGGATCCAATTGGCCATAATGGACAAGTAGGAATGAATTTAGTTGCTACATAGGTACAAGTCATAGTGTTATATGGGAAAGTGGATACCTTATAGGGTTAGGTTGTTACTTTACAGGGTTAGGTTACTAATCTCATAGGTGACAAGGATCAGGAATAGTCTTGACTTGCCTTGGTTACATAAGAGAAGGACTCTCTGATGTAGATAGGAGGAAGAGTAGTTGTATCATAGATGAGGCCACCAGGCATGATACCTAGCTATAGTAGAGGATTATGGTACTATGAGTCCATAGTTTTGACATAGTGTCTATAGGAGCCCTGATGGGGTGAGTATAGATCCAATTTGGTATGCAATGCTAGTGTAGAGACACCAAGTCAATGGGTAGCATCTATAGATGGATAGATAGGTACATCTTGGGGATCAGTAGGTATAGTAGGTGGCCAAGCACCAAGATCTAGTGGTGCTCCAGGAGGTAGTGGTACCCTTGGGGCATGACATAGCTCATAGACTTTATATATTTATTATATATCATTTTGATTTCAACCTATGATCTAATGTGGTGAGATGTACAATTTGAGAGAGATATGTCTATCCGTTGTTTGTACACATTATGTTATTTGACTCATGATATATCTATATATATATATATATATATATATATGATCATTTATTTATTCTCATGTTCATGGTTTATGGTTTGCATTGATGTTTAATACTTATGATGTGATGTTATGTTACTTATGGATTATGCTTATGTTATGGTTGACTTGATAGACACTGATGTATACTTAGCAAGGCATGAGATGGTTTTGATATATGGTTAAGCTTCCTGGTTGCTTACGACATGATAAATCATTAATGAGTATTTGGATTTCATTATTTAGATTTAGACATGTGGTGGAAAGTGGTTGATTTTTTTACTTCTCATGGATGTTATGGTTTTATTATGCTTGTTATGGTTATGACTATGATTATGATTATGATGTTGCTTATGACACTCGTGGATATGATTGTTATGATTATGGTTGTTGTTATCTTGTTTAAGGTAAAGTGCATGACTGAAGGTAATTAACAACACTAGATGGGAGAACAAAGAATATAATCAAGATACAAATACCTTAATGAAAATATCAACTTGTCATGATATGATAAGAAGATGGCATGATGATTTTTATTTGACAAGGACTTAAACAATACAATTGAAGTTGGATTGGTTTAATGAACATAAGCCCTTTGAATGATTCACATTAGAATTCATTAGTTGGTTTAAAATATGTCTTGGCCATATAATGTTAAGTAATCTTTAAAATCCCTTGCTCATAATGAGTAAAAGGGAGATGGGTGAAAATGGAATCTTACTATGAGACTAGCATGCCTCCTCTACAAGTGTTCAAAGAGTCAGTATAAACAAGTCTATGTCATGTAAAGTGTAGACTGATCAATGTGGGAAGTCTACTTGTGAAATCTGATTGTGGTTTCCACCTTATTATGCTACTTGAGAGCCGATTGCATATTTTGGGATTAGTTTGTTTTTATTGTGATTATGATAATGGGTCTTTTGCTTTGTTATTGTATATGGGAAGCTGATCGATGTAGGAAGCTTCCAAAGAATTGCTATACGTTTGACAAATGCTTTACTCAACCATCCTTCAAGGGAGTGGTCTAATTTTATATGTTTTGTTTAAGACTTTGTGATAGTTGTCCTTCAAAGGAGTAGTTTACCTTATATTTGTGAAATCTTAGGTATGCTTATGTAGTTTTCCTTTGAGGGAGTAGTTTATGAATGTTAGAAATGACCCACGATTGCTAATTATAGGGGGTTTTTACTTTGATTTATTTGATTTTATTTGACATAGAATTATTTATATAGGCTTAAGGGTTCACCTTTATGAAGACAAAACTAAAAGCACAAGAAGGTTTTTTAGGTGTAAAGGGGTTTAGGTAATAACAATCATGGTGATACATATTGTGAAGGGGTGGAAAGTACCATGAGAACCATACCATGGGTAGATTCATAGTACCCATTATTGAAGATAAGGATATGATGGTGAAAGATAATCACATGATTTAGTTTTAAATTAATTACCCCTAAAATAGGGAGATAGAATGTGGATGGATAGCAAGGGATGAGCTTAAGTTAAACAAAAGGTAAACTTGATCCTTCTCAACAAATAATGGATGCAAATGCAAAGCATTGAGGGGATCAAGTTTTGGGTGGCCTTCAAGAGAAGACAATTGATAAACTCTTGATCCATACTTGTGGGTTATAATATAAGGTCTAAGCCAATTGAAAGCAAACTTTCCCTGCTTGTTATTCTCCATATTAGTGACATGCTAATTTTCCTTTAGGATGAGGTCTTCAATGTCAAATCTCTATACTCTAAGGTGTTTGTTATAAGCATGCTTGATACCTTCTTGAAGACATGGAGATGGGTAAGGACTACTAAATAACACTCATCAAGTAGCTCAAGTTGGTCTAAGTGGTGCTAATGATAATCACTCTTGGAAATGAGATCTTGTAATGATATGTGAAGAGATGGGATTTATACTTCAAGAGGTAAGATGGCCTTGCTCCAAACACAAGAGAGAAATTGGTAACACTCATAGGGGTCCTAATTCTAGTAGGATATGCCCATATGGTGAAGGGGATGTGCAAATGCTAATCCCAACTAGATGCATTGACCATTTTAGTTAGCATGTTATTAAGAGTTTTTTTAGATGCCTCAACCTATCCATTCACTTGAGGTTGATAGGGTGAGGATAAACTTAACTTAATGTTGAATGTGTCACATAGACCCTATACTTACTTATTCTTAAAATATTTACCATTCTCAGTGATAATCTTATGAAGAACACCGAAGTGGCAGTTGATATGATGGTTGATAAAGTCGACAATCTTTTTCGCTTTAGTCAAGACTAGAGGAATAGTTTCTACCCACTTGGTAAAATGTTTGGTTGTAGTGATGATAGAGTGGTATCTCTATGAGGAATGGGGATTAATTTCACCAATAAGTTCTAGACCCCATTATGAAAATGGATAAATATCAGTGAAAATGGAAAGGCTATGGTTGGGTGCGTGATGTGTTGTCCCCCAAAAATATCAGTCATTTTTTAGACAACATTTGAATTATTTTGAACTATTTTGGCCCCACAGGCTAAAATAGTCTCTTCCCTTCCCAAAAATTGTTCTGTGTATTCAAATTCTCCATTTTTCAAGCTTTTCAAATTTCTATGGACTCTTTCAAATCTATGAACTCAGTTTCTACAGACATTGCAGGTTGGTTTCTATGAACTCTACAGGAAAGAAACATGTTCAACACTTAGCCATTTTTTCTATCATGAAGAAACTATAGAAACTGCCAAGTGTCATCTGTGGAGACACATTATGATTTTCTTCTCAAAGCAGTAGAACTTGCCACGTGTCCCTTGTAAGATAAATGGAGCGTGCCACATGTCAACATCTGCATGAATCCAAGTGAGTCCCAAGTTTTCCTATAGTGTTTCTAAAGCTTAACAAAAGCCACCATGAGTCATCTTCTATGGGACTCTCAAAAGGCATCCAAATCCTCTATAAGTTAAGCATAAGCCACCACATGTCCTCGCCTATTTCACAATGGATGCTGCCATGTGTTACCTATTGAGATCGATAGAAAATTGACTAAGGCAAAGCCAAAGGAAAAAGATACTCTTGTGGAGGGCACTAAACCAAGACAAGTTCCCTTGTAGAGGGTACTAAACCAAGACAAATATCCCTTGTGGAGGGCAGGTAGGGAACAGGCGGACCGTTTCAAAGACCAAATGAAGAGCAAAGAATTCTTTCAAAAAAGTTCCCATAGAAAAGTAAACAAGGCACAAGTCCTTCAAACAAAATGTCTGAATGAATTCACCTAGGAAGAAAGCCCGACAAAAAACCTGATGAAAAGCAGAGGCAAAGAGAAGGAAGATTTCCTTCGGACAAATTGTCCAAAATAATTCCTTCAAACTTTTTGTCCAAAGGAAAAGTCCACTGAAATAGAAAATCCACCAAGGAAATAAAATCCAAAAAGCTGCCACATGTCCCTCATAATGTTGTAGCAAAATGCACCACGTGTCCCTCATAATGTTGTAGCAGAATGCACCATGTGTCCCTTATAAAGCGTAGTGAAATCCACCACATGTCATCTACTGAGACACAGTTTCTAATAACTTTCAAAATAGTGGAATGCACCATGTGTCCTTTACAAAGCCTAGTGGAAGCTACCAAGTGTCCTCACCTATTTCACAGTGAAAGACACCATGTGTCACTTGCTGACATAAGTGGAAAGTAGCCTCAAGCAAAGAAACAAGCAGCGATGAATGATTCCAAAGGAAGGTTCAAAGGTTCAACGTAGTTGGTTTAAGCAGTCGAGTGAATGAATGGAACACAATAAAGTGCTTGAACCATCAAACCGTTGAACTATTGAACCTTGAACCAAAATAGTTCAAAGGTTCAAAGGTTTAATCAATCAATTTAAGCATTCAGTTTAAAGGATTATCCCAAAGCCAAAAGAACAAGTGCCCTTGTGGAAGATGGTTAATTAAGGACAGGTACCCTTGTAGAGGGCAAAAAACATCGTTTCAAAGATTAAAAGAAGAAATAGATAAAGGGATGGTTCAATCAAATACCAAGAAAGTGGTTTAACCAAGAAAGCAATTAAACCAAGAAAATGATTGAACCAAGGAAGAGATTGAACCATTGACGTCCTTGCAGATGTCAAATTTAAGATAATGAAATATCTGTTGATTTTCAAATATGACACAGATCTTGTGAACAAATTTAGTGACCGACTAAAGAGATAGCTCGAGAGCTCAGATCGCAAAGATAAGGATGAAATATAACAAGGAAAGGGAAAATGACGGAGAAAGATCAAAAATAACCATGCATAGGATATGTTTCTAGAAGGTAAAGCAGCCCACCAAGTGGACATCAGAAGAGTGTGAACATTCAATGGTGTGGCCCATTTTTTTGCATCAAGCAAAGCAAATAGCTACGTGCACATCAAGAAACACATCAAGCCACCCATATTAAAAATTGATACTTGATTCTAGCATAGCCCATGGACAAAATTTAAAATGTATTGAATGCATCGTAACACATTTTTTGTGAAACAAAGCACCCAAGTCTTTCTTGGAGCACTATATATATTGGACTCTCTCTTATTTTAAAGGGGAGATCTGGGTCTGTAATCAAAAATGAAACTCTACCCAAATTGAAAGGCAAAATTGAGACTTTGAGCTCAGATTGTTGATCATATTTCATTATTTGAATAAGAAAACAAGTGACTTTTTAGACTTTGTACTATAATAGCTTGGTTGTTAGGGAAATTTTTCTTATGTCTATTTCCTTAATACATTTTTTATCCATTTGATTAAATGAGCAGAATTAGTGAAAGTGATCAGGAAGGTGTTCTGGAGCCGATTGTGAAGAGACTTTGTGCTGCCACAATTGTCTTTAGTTTGTCTATTTTTTGATTCCTATGTAAAGGATCTTGGGATGACTTTGTGCCCTCATTATCCTTCATATTTCACTCTTTGGCAGTTGAAGTGGAAACTTTGTGGCTCATTTCATCCTACTGTGTTACTACGTCTTATTACAGTTATTTGTCACCACTCGAAAGGTTCCTTTTGTCTACTGAATAGCACTTCTGAAAGAAGAGGAGTGTCTTTAGTCATTTCATCAAGATCTCTTCTTTGATTTGTGAACATCATCTCTGAAAAAAGAGAGATGGATAATTTATCCTACCCTTGAGTGTTATTTTCTATTTATATATAGTATATAGCTCCTACATATCTATAGGGAACCTCCCCTTGATGAGAAGAGAGATTTGTCCCCTTTTGATGTAGTAAACTTGCACATATGGCCGACCAATTTCCCTATGTTATGGTTGAAGAGACCTATTTTTCTCATCAGTTAGCTGATTGACAAAATATTCATCCAACAATTTTTGGCAACTCTGATAGGGATTTACGTGTAATCTAAAGCCTTAAGTTTTAGATTGAAGTAGTCCCTACCCTTATCCATTATAGACTCTAGTGACTCTATTATGTGTCTTACCCATTATCATTATATCCTTACCATCTCCCTCCACCTCCACATTAACTAGAATAGAACGCACAATTTGAAGCCTCAAGCTTCAAGCTGAAGCAGTGCCAATTCTTTCCCATTTTTGTTTTACAATTTGGCAACTCTACGCTATACGTGAAGCCAAAGGGCTAAAGGTATTGTCGACCCTGTATTCAAGTTGGTACAATAAATTAATTCTGATCTGTTTCCTTCACCATCTCACCTCCAACGAACCAGGAGCTTTCCTCCTACTAAAGTCAAGTCTCCATTACCGAGCAAAGCCTCCATTTATGCTATTAATAAATATTTGTCAATACTTACCCCTTTGAGATTTGTTATCCCACCTTTCCATAGTCATACAATGGCAGTTCAAGGTCCTTGGGGTAACTCTTTTGGCCCACTCAATTTAACTCCACCTCTACATGAGCTACTACGCAGTTCAAAGTAAAATTTCCCCAAATTCTATGGTGATGGGAAGGTTCATCCTGATGAACATATTGCAGCATTCAACATAGCTTGTGGCATAATAGGAGTGGAATTTGAAGATGTGGTAGTCAAGCTTTTCATATAAACACTACAAGGAGCTGCTGTAGACTGGTTCTACCATCTGCAAGCTAGATCAGTGACCAACTGGAACACCCTCAAAGCCAAGTTTGAAGCTACGTTCAAACCTATATAAGATGCACATGCCCTACTAGCTCAACTCACATAAATGAATAAGGATCCTCATGAACCAATGAGGGATTTCATAGCCAAATTTGACAAGCTGAGGAACATGATTCTTGCTATTGCTTAGCCAACACTTGAGAATCTCAAATGTTTCTTCATCAACTCTCAGCTACCTGAAGTAAGTTTTTTGTTGAGACGTGCTAGCCAAATAGACCTTTCTACAACTCAAGACTTGAGTACTGAGGTAGAAGATGACCTTATCTTAGTAGGAAAGATAAGGAGAGATCTTAACAGAGGTAAATCCTCTTCATCTTCCGAATATCCATCTACAGGTACCACTGATCCAATGGTGCAGAAGCTAGAAAATGAGTTGCTAGCTCTTAAGAAGAAAATGGTGCAAGGGATATCTACAGCTCCTTCATATAGAGATATGCCAAGAAGGACATTCCCCAATTAGTCATACCAAGGCAATGCTGCTAGAAATCAAGGACAACTAAATTGTCTTCCTCCCCCACAAGGGAAACTTGCCATTGAAGCACCCCCAACCAATTCAGCAGTTGGATATCTCAAAATAGAATCTGATTTCTATTTCCAACCTAAATTGAACCAAGAAAATGATGCTAATCTCCTTGCAAAAGATCAAGAAGAGTCAGCTGGCAAATCTAACATTAGTTTCCTCAATTATCAAGATGAACCTAGAAGTAAAGGTAAAGCAGATAAGGGATCATATGCTGTATTCACCCAATCCCAAAACTAGTCAGCCCAGTAAGATGATAAAGGAAAAATAGGGGAAAGTTCTTAGCCTACAATCTCAATTGCCAAACAAGGAACTTCTTTACCTTTCTAGCCAAAGGACCCAGTGAGTAATAAAAAAGTACATCAAGCATTCCTCCATCTTCAACTTCAATTCCATAGACCAGTACCACCCCTCCTAAAAACTAGAAAGATGAACTGTCTTCCTCTATTCCTAGTCTATTTCAATCATTTGACATAATCGAACATGTCAAGAAGACAAAAATTCAAATGTCTAAATTTGAATTCTTGCAATCCAATCCTAAGCAGTTGGATAGGTTAGTTCAAAGTGTGAAGAATAAAGCCATCCTTGCAGGACAAGAGATTAGAAAGGTAACTCATGATTCCCCAAGGAACATGTCCATCCCAAACAATCTTATCATTGCTCCTCTAGTTGCCCCTAGGAAAATAGAGCCTTTCTATGTTTCCTTGTTGATAAATGGTCACAAATTGAGCAATTACATCATTGATTTTGGAGCTTTAGAAAATGTCATGCCTACCATAGTGGCATAATCTCTTAGACTCACACTGACCAAAAACTTTGAGAGATGTTTCTCCATGGAGAACAAACAAGTACCTCTACTAAGACAAATCAAGGATGCCCAATTTGCATTTACAACAATCCCAGACAAAAGAATCAAGATGACAGTCCTAGTGGCGGATGTTCTAGCCTCATATGGCATTCTTCTGGGGTGAAATTTTTGCAAAGATGTTGGTGGAGAATTGAGCATGGACCTGTCTGAAGCGAGGATCCCTATCAAAGGCATCATGCAGAGGCTACTTCCTGAAAAAGAATCAAAATATGTTGTCACTCAGACATCAGGCCCTAAAGCTCAAATTCTATTTGAATCTTCAGGCATGGGTAATTACTTCTTAACCATAGAGGATATTCATGTTTTATCAAATAAAAGTCCTATAGGTGATGATCCAAGAATCAAATCAGATGAAATAGCAGAAGATGTGAGAGAGCACAGTGCAAACATAGAAGAATTCTCCCTTCTAAGCAAGGAGAAATCTAAAGAAAGATCAATTTTTGATGATGTTTGGATCTTGGAATTCAATGGCAACAATTCTTCTACTGGCTCAGGAGCTGGGATTGTATTGATATCTCCTCAAGGAGATATTTTTCCCTCTTCATATAAGTTGCAGTTCAGAAATACTAACAATATTGCTAAATATGAATCCCTTCTACTTGGATTGAAAGCTGCTTAAGACAAGGGCGTCAAACTCCTTAATGCCAAAGGAGATGATGAGTTGGTGGTTTTTTAGGTGAAAAAACTATACCAAACCAAAAATGAGAGATTGTGCCACTACCTCAACTTAGTCTGGGATCAAATTGAAAGCTTTGATGCTTTCAACATCTCTGCCATACCTAGGGAATTCAATGACTGAGTTGATGCATTGGCTATTTTAGCAACTCTCTTAGTCCCTCACTCAGACTTCATAAGAGGCAAATACACCATCAAGCTGGTCTTTTGACCAAGCATACCTGATAATGCCAGTCATTGGTAGGTGTTTAACAATGACAACCAAATCATCACCTTTTTGGAACAAAGAGACAACTTTAAATAGTTGCACTTTGAAGGCATTAATCCTCAAAAGCTTGAATCAGCTCCTGAAATGAACTCAAATGTAGATGAAGAATTCTTTCAACTAAAAGGGAATAAAATTCCCAAAGGAATGGTTTCTCTTGAGAAACTATTTGACAAGCATGACAGATTCATTAAACAACAGCAAATAGATTCAAGCTCCTCTCAAGGGTTTGATCAAATAAATTTGGGTACCAAGGAAGGTCCCAAGATGGTTAACATTGGTAAATGTTGTACTCCGGAGGAGTTCAATTTTACTACTTTGTTCAGCCAATACATGGACATCATAGCATACTCCTATAATGACCTAAAGTCTCTCAGGCCTAATGAAATCTTCCATGACGTTTATCTCAAGACTAACTCGGTGCCTTACAAGTAGAAATCTTGGCAGTATAATCCAAAGATATCAGGTACTATTCTATCTGAGATAAAAAAAATGTTGAATGCTAGAATCATTTTCCCAATCCATCATTCGACATGGATTGCCAACATAGTCCCTATAAGGAAGAAGAATGGTGAAATTTGCATCTGTGTGGATTTTAAGAATCTAAATTAGTCATCTTTGAAGGATAACTATCCTTTTCCAATCATAGATCAAGTGCTTCAAATAGTGATAGGTTTAGAGATGTTATAAATTCTAGATGACTTCTCAGGATACAATCAAGTTGAAGTTGGTGAAGTAGACCACACAAGACTGCCTTCACCACACCTTGGGGCACATTTTCTTATCAAAGAATGCCATTTGGCTTGATAAATGTTGGGGCCACCTTTCAGAGAGAAATGGACCTTGATTTTAAGGATGAGATGGGTAAGTTCATTGTAGTTTATCTTGATGACTTGACTATTTTTTCTAAACATCACCCAGATCACATACACCACTTGTAACAAGTACTGGAGCATTGTTGCCAAAATGGCATTTCCTTGAATCCCAAGAAATCTATTTTTAGAGTAACAGAGGGGAAACTTCTTAGACACATTGTGTCCAAAGAAGGCATAAAGATTGATTCAGATAGAGTCAATTCTATCCAAGAGCTCACCTTGCCTACAAGTAAGACTGTTGTTCACTCTTTCTTCAGAATGGTGAATTTATTACAAAGATTCATCCCCAAGTTTGCTGAGAAGACTCGACACATTGTGAACATGATGAAGGAAAAGGCCACCTTTAGCTAGACTAAAGAAGGCAAGTCAACATTTGAGAATATCAAGACTGTCGTTGCCCATGCCCCAATTTTGGTTTGTCCAAACTACAACAAAGAGTTCATCATATATAGTTATGATTCTAAACACATGCTTTCAGTAATTCTAATTTAATAGGATAAAGAAGGTATAGAATCTCCCATTTCTTTCATGAGCTGCCCTCTCAAAGCTCATGATCTGATGTATTCAAACATGGAGAAGCATGCTTATGTAATAGTGAAGGCAGTCAAACATTTCCACTTCTACATCTTAAATTCTCACACTACTGCCTTGGTTCATGATACCACGGTCAAATCCATACTGACTCAACAGGAGTTTGGGATGAAAAGAGTTAATTGGATTACAAAGGTCCAGGATTTTGATCTAATCATCAAGCCAACAAAGCTGGTATGGGGAAAAGGCCTATGCCAATTAATTGCTAATAACAAACTAGAAGAAATAGAGCATGAAGAAGTAGAGGTGGAAGACACACCAACAGTCCTCTTTATCTCCACCATGAATGAGTGGTATTTAGGTATTGCCTATTTCCTTACTTATGGTGAGTGTCCTACTCACCTATCTTACAAAGAAAGGAGGACTATCAAGTTGCAAGCTGCCAATTTTGTCCTTTGGGACAATGGCCTATACAAGAGGAGCCTTGATGGAGTGTTCCTTCATTGTGTGGACAAGGAGTAGCAAATCCAACTTTTGAAATCCTTCCACAATCTAGCTTGTGGAGGACCTTTTTTTGCTCCTATGACTGCCCATAAAATTCTATGAGCAAGGTATTATTGGCCAACTCTTTTCCAAGACACATATAAGTGGGTAAGGAAATGTGAACTATGCCAGCAGTTTGTTGAGAGACCCAAGTTAGTTGCTCTGCCTCTCAATCTAGTGGTCATAGAGGAACCATTCTAGTAATGGTGAATTGATTTTATTAGAGCTGTAAACCCATCTTCAAGTGTTGGGCATGATTATGTCCTTACAGCAACTGACTACTTCACCAAGTGGGTGGAAGCTATCCCAACCAAGCATGCTACTTCAGAATTAGTTTGCAATTTCTTCAAGGAGAATATCATTTCCAGGTTTGGAGTCCCAACTAATATTGTTACTGACAATGCAGCTTGTTTCACTTCCCATGAGATTACACAATTCTATTTCTACTATGGGATTACTCTCTCCCACTCTTTTGATTACTTTTCACAAGGGAATGGACAAGCTGAATCAACCAATAAGAACCTGGTGATTATTATCAAGAATCTTGTAGATGACAACCAAAATACATGGCATAAAGCATTAGTTGATGCTCTATGTGCAGACAAAATTAAACCAAATAGGGCAATCAGTATGTCTCCTTTCCAACTTCTTTATGGTATCAATGTTGAGATACCAATCACCTTGGAATTGCCAACATTAAAATTGGCTAAGGTAATTGAAGATTAGACATATCAAAGCCCCCTTGATAAGAGGATCATGTGCTTGACTGAGCTAGATGAACAGAGAACTATGGTGGTGGACCGAATCACTGCCCATCAAAGCCTAGTGAAGAAGCTCTTCAACCAAAAGGCAAAAAACTGTGATTTCCAAGTTAGAGATCAAGTCCTACTGTGGGATAAGAGAAGAGAACCAAAGGGGATGCATGGGAAGTTTGAATCCCTTTGGAGGGGCCTGTTTACTATTCATCAGCTCAATGGTGAAAACAATTTTTTGCTAAAAGATCAAGACGGTACACCCTTTTCATTGCCTCACAGTGGGTAACATCTGAAACACTTCAATCTATGAAGTATTAGATAAGATCAGCTTATACATATGTATATTTGTATAGTCTTTAGTTCTATTTTTGAGCTTTCATTTTTGTTTTTGTCACCTTTCTTTTTGGGTAACATGACTCCATGGCCCAATGGCATACTTTAAGGCACCAGAGATTCTAGTTTCTACTCCCCTCAGCTGTTCCAAGTTTTCAACTAAAAGAAGTTCCCCAAATGGAGCCAGTTGTTGTCCCCCAAAAATATCAGTCATTTTTTGGACAACATTTGAATTATTATGAACTATTTTGGCCCCATATGCCAAAATAGTCTCTTCCCTTCCTAAAAATTGTTTTGTGTATCCAAATTCTCCTTTTTTCAAGATTTTCAAATTTATACAGACTCTTTCAAATCTACGAACTCAGTTTATATGGACTCTACAGGTTGGTTTCTATGAACTCTAAAGGAAATAAATAGATTCAACACTTATCCATTTTTTCTATCATGAAGAAACTATGGAAACTGCCAAGTGTCATCTGTCGAGACACATTATGATTTGCTTCTCAAAGTAGTGGAACTTGCCATGTGTCCCTTGTAAGATAAATAGAGTGTGCCACATGTCAACATCCACATGAATCCAAGTGAGTCCCAAGTGTTCCTACAGTGTTTCTAAAGCTAGTGGAAGCCACCACGAGTTGTCTTCCATGGGACTCTTAAAAGGCATCCAAAGCCTTTATAAGTTAAGCGAAAGCTACCACATGTCCTTGCCTATTTCACAGCAGATGCTACCATGTGTTACCTATTGAGATCAGCAAAAAATAGACTAAGGAAAATCCAAAGGAAAAAATATGCCCTTGTAGAGGGCACTGAACCAAGACAAATAGCCCTTATGGAGGGCAAGTAGGGAACAGGTGAACTATTTCAAAGACCAAATGAAGAGCAAGGAATTCTTTCAAAAAAGTTCCCACAGAAAAGTAAACAAGGCACAAGTCCTTCAGATAAAATGTCTGAAGGAATTCCTTCAGACATTTTGTCTAAAGGAATTCACCCAGGAAGAAAGCTCGATAGAAAACTTGATGGAAAGTAGAGGCAAAGCAAAGGAAGATTTCCTTCAGACAAATTGTTCAAAAGAATTCCTTTAGACTTTTTGTCTAAAGGAAAAGTTCGTTGAAATAGAAAACCCATTGAGGAAATAAAAGCTCGAAAGCTACCACGTGTCCCTCATAATGTTACAGTAGAACATGCCATGTGTCCCTTACAAAGTGCAACAGAAGCTGCCATGTGTCATCTATCGAGACACAGTTTCTAATAACTTTCAAAATAGCAAAATGCACCACGTGTCCTTTGCAAAGCCTAGTGGAAGCTACCAAGTGTCCTCACCTATTTCACATTGGAAGACACCACGTGTCACTTGCTAACATTAACAGAAAGTAGCCTCAAGAAATTAAAGAAGCAACGATAAATGATTCCAAAGGAAGGTTCAAAGGTTCAATGCGGTTGGTTCAACACAGTTGGTTTAAGTGGTCGAGTGAATGAATGGAACACAAGAAAGTGCTTGAACCATTGAACCATTGAACCATTGAACCTTGAACTAAAATGGTTCAAAGGTTCAATCGGTCAGTTCAAGCGGTCAGTTCAAAGGATTGTCCCAAAGTCAAAAGAATAAGTGCCCTTGTGGAGGATAGTGAACTAAGGATAGGTACCCATATAGAGGGCAGAAAACATTGTTTCAAAGATTAAAAGAAGTCCCAAATAAAGGGATGGTTCAATCAAAGACCAAGAAAGTGATTGAACCAAGAAAGCGATTGAACCAAGAAAATGATTAAACTAGGGAAGCAATTAAACCATTGATGTCCCTGTAGATGTCAAATTTAGGATAATGAAATATCCATTGATTTTCAAATACGACATAGATATTGTGAATTAATTCAGTGATCAGCTAAAGAGATAGCTTGAGAGCTCAGATCGCATAGATAAGGATGAAATACAGCAAGGAAATGGAGAATTATGGAGAAAGATCAAAAATATCCATGCATAAGATATGTTTCTAGAAGGTAAAGCAGCCCACCAGGTGGACATCAAAAGAGCATGAACATTCAATGGTGTGGCCCATTTTTCTATGTCGAGAAAAGCAAATAGCTATGCACACATCAGGAAACACATCAAGCCACCCATATTAAAAACTGATACTCAATTCCAGCATAGCCCATGGACAAAATTTAAAATGTATTGAATGCATTGAAACACATTTTTTGTGAAATAAAGCGCCCAAGTATTTCTTGGAGCACTTTATATATTGGACTCTCTCTTATTGTAAAGGGGAGATCTAGGTCTATAATTAGAAATGAAACTCTGCCCAAATTGAAAGGCATTATTGAGACTTTGAGCTCAGATTGTTGATCATATTTCATTATTTGAATAAGAAAACAAGTGACTTTTTAGACTTTGTACTGGAATAGCTTGGTTGTTGGAGAAATTATTCTTATGTCTGTTTCCTTAATATTTTTTTTGTCCATTTGATTAAATAAGCATAATTAGTGAAATTGATCAAGAAGGTGTCCCAAAGCCAGTTGTGGAGAGACTTTGTGCTACCACAATCATCTTTAGTTTGTCTATTTTTCTATTCCTATGTAAAGGATCTTGGGATGACTTTGTACCCTCATTATCCTTCGTATTTCACTCTTTGGCAGTTGAAGTGGAGACTTTGTGCCTCATTTCATCCTGCTGTGTTACTACGCCCTGTTACAGTTACTTGTCACCAATCGAAAGGTTCCTTTTGTCTGCTAAATAGCACTTCTGAAAGAAGAGGAGTGTCTTCAGTCATTTCATTAGGATCTCTCATTTTATTTGTGAACATCATCTCTAAAAAAAGAGAGATCGATGGTTTATCCTACCCTTGAGTGTTATTTTCTATATATATATATATATATATATTAGGGAACCTCCCCTTGATGAGAGGAGTGATTTTTCCCCTTTTGATGTAGTAAACCTGCACATCTGGCTAACCAATTTCCCTATGTTATGGCTGAAGAGACCTATTTTGCTCATCAGTTAGTTGATCGACAAAATATTCACCCAACATGATGTAGATTAGCATGTTATTGACACTTAACACACCTTTTCACATAATAATAGTAGTCTTGGTTAAGGGTAGGCTAGTAATAGTTGAGGTGAAGGATGCATTTAGCTATAACAAGGCCACTAAAGTGTCACCCATATATACCATCATGCATTTCCTTAATAGCATGAGAGGCTTCGTGACTACGTAGGTAGAAAAAGAGGATACCATCAAATATTTTTTTATAAAGGATACCTCCTAGTATGGTATAACATGAAATAATATAGATAAATATGCTTTGATCATTCCTTGAAAGACCTTAAGGAACTATGTCAAGGTTAAGGTAGTTGAAGGTCTACTGATACCAAATGTCAAGTTGGCTCTCCTCCACATTAAAAATGGTGGGAGATTTTGGTTTGACATAAGAAGGTTGAGTGAGTCTATTGATAATGATATATAGCTTAGAATTTGAAGGTGTAAATGGTATTTGAGAGGCAAGGGAATCCATGGTGTTAGTAAACTTATTAGTAAATCACAGAGTTGATTGGATGTGGTAGTGTTCAAATGATGCTAAGAGTTTGTCAACTAGTTACTTGTAATATTAAAAAAAAATCATTCTTAAATTGATAAGATCTATTTATTTTATTGACCACAAGTTGGGAGTCACCAAATATGTTGATTGTTTTGACTCCTAGGGCTAAGGTAGTTTGAAGGCCTATCACTAGGGCTTCATACTCAACGATATTATTGGTACATTAAAAATAAATCATAAGGGATAAAGGAAGAGGTTCACTATCAAAGGGGATAAGGATGATACCCATGCCCTCACCACATTAACACTTTGACCCATCAAATAACATGGTGACTTGATAGGTAAAATCCACCTGAGAGGGTCATGATGGACTCTTCATGGAACTCAAGAGGAGGTTGGTCATCTACTAAAGTTACCTCATCTAATTGGTCAGCAATGGATTTCCCCTTAATTGAATTTTTCTAGAGGAATTCAAGGTCAATTTTTTCTAAAAAAATGATCCACTTGGCCATACATTGGTTTTGGTATGGCTTGGAGTGCATATACTTGAGTGGGTCAGTGTTGGTTATGACATATGTTTTATGGTTAAGAAGTTAGTGGAAAAGTTTGGTGGCCACAAAGACTAAATCCAAGCAAAGTTTCTCAGTATGGGTATACCAAGTCTCGTATTTTACAACCATATGACTAATGTAATATATAGCTTACTCTTTATGTTGTTCATCTCAGTGAGCCATCATTGCCCCTAGGGAATGGTTGATGGTAGAGATATAAAGGTAGAAAGGTTGGTCATCCTTGGGAGGGGTAAGGATATGTGGAGATAAAAGGTACATTTTAAGTGAATCAAAGGCCTTTTGGTAGTCATTATTCCACTTAAAAGATACATCCTTCTTTAGAAGGTGGTGAAAGGGTTGGCATTGGTCTGAAAGTTGGGAGATAAAGTGACGAATGGATTGACGCTTTCCCTGTAAACTATGGAGTTGCTTAAGGTTGAATGGAGGGAGCATATCAAGGATTTATTTGATTTTTGTGGATTAAATTTGATTCTATGAAGGGAAATAATAAATCCAAGGATATTTCTTGATAAAACCCAAAAATGTACTTCTTGGGGTTTAGGCAGACATGGTAATAGATAAGTCACACAAAGATGATCTTGAGAATGACTAAATGATCCTTTTAGAGTTTGGATTTTTTTAGAAAGTCATCCAAATACTCCTCTATAATCTTATGGATAAGGTCATGGAAGATATAAGTCATGGCACGCTGGTAGGTTACACTAGCATTCTTTAACCTAAAAGGCATAACTCTATAGCAGAAGGTTCCCTATGGGGTGGTAAAAGTAGTTTTGTGTTAATCTAAGAGATCAATTAGGATTTGATTATATCCCAAGAATCTATCTATGAGAGATAACATCTCATGGTTGAATATAAGATCAACTAGCTAGTCGATGCTCGATAGTGGAAAGTCATCTTTGGGAAAGTGAGGTTGAGGTCATGAAAGTCCACACAAATACATAGTCCCCCTATGACGTTGGTGATAGGATGACATTCAAGACCCACTAGGGGTAATAAATGGGTTGAATTAAGTTGATAGATAGAATATGTTGAAGCTCTTCTTTGATGAGAAGGGCTATGTGAGGATGTATGTGTCAGAGCTTTTTCTTGATAGGCTTAGCATCATAGTGAGTAACTATGTTATGGGTAGTAATTGTGGGGTTAATTTTAGGAATGTCTCTATAAGATCTAATTAATGCTATGATATGGTCTTTGAGGAAAGAGGGAAAATCTTTAAGCTCCTTGACATTTAGTGACTGGCTAAGTTTGATAATGCAAGGTTTTGTGGAGTGCCCAAGTTGATATCCATGGTGGATTAATTTGACATGGTCAAGGCTTGGGAGGAAGGGATTTGTGGATGGAACAATTTGGGGAACCAATGTAGGTGAGAATGGAATCATCATCCTAACACTAGATAGTGTTAATGGTAGGAGAGTATTCTCCTATCATCTCAAGATGGGTCAAAGGCATGGTTACAATTACCCCTTCCTTTTGATAAGTTAGGGATCTGAGGTTGATCATATTGATGAAAAAAATTAGGTGGGATGATGTCATCATCCTCACATGCAGGTGGAGGTGAGGTCAGTGAGGAAGGTGTATCTTCCTCAATAATGGTGGTGGTAGTAGGTGGTTTGGGTTGCTTCTTATTGGGTAGGATAAAACCAAGGCCATGCTTCTTGTGAGTGTTCCTAGTTTTAATGGAGACCAACTCATGTGGGCCATGCTCATACCACCCAAGACCAAAGCCCTTCTAAGCACACTAACAAAGGTATGTCTTGGAAAAGCTCAGTTTATCTAGGTAAGAGAAACTAGTGGTAAATGGTCAAGGTAAAAGAGAGGTGGTAGAATCACCAAGGGATTTTTAAAGTCCCCCATAGATAAAATGTGTATGAAAAAATGGAGGTCCAAAGGTAACAATAGTTTTGACATTGGGGTCATATCCATGTTGGTTAGTAAGTTGCCTATACTCGTGAGGGATAAAAAGCAATATTCCCTTAGTGAAAGATGATGGAACATTAATTACAAAGGGTCCATGGTGGGTATTTGGTCCAAAGGGATAGAAGAACTGATAGATGCCTCATTAGTGGAAGGGGATATAACATCCACTTTTTTTATTGAAGGTTGGTTGTTAGTTGTTGAGGGTGTGTTGGATTGGGGTATGAGGACATAATTGGGGTGATAGGTCATGTTGCATGTCAAGAAAGGACTTGGGTTAGCTTGGATGGTGATGACCTAGCCTTTGTGTTTAAACTTGATGATATGGTGAAGGGTGGAGGGGATGCAACCCATAGAGTAGATCTAGGTTCATCCTAATAAGACATTGTATTAGAATTCACCTTCCACTACATATAAGAGTTTGGGAAGTGTATGGGGTCCTAGATGAATATGAAGGACAATAGTCCCCAAGGTAGTGGTCATAGTATCATTTAATAATTAAAGGATGATCGAGGTTTTGAACATGACATTGTTTGACAGGTTGAGTTAGTTATAAGCATAGGAGGAAATGATGTTAATTCTAGATCCCCCATAAATCATGACCCATTTAATGTAAGTTTGGTTGATGTATGTGGTAATAAAGAGAGGGGGATTTGGGTCATCTAGATGGATAGAGGGTATTTCTAAATCTTTGAAGGTAACAAGGTTGGAAATTTAAAGGGTACCAACAAAGGCTACTAAAGGTTGGGGGTCTTCAAGTTAGACATATACCAATTGAAAATCCTTTATTAGTGTTTGGAGATGATGGGGAGAAGTAGAGATCAACTCATACAAACTCATATTCATTAAAGTTTGGTGAATTTTCCTGAGGATAACTCTCCTAATGGATTCTAAGGGGTTATATTGAGAGACACCTAGAATAGATACCTTAGGTTTGGTCAAATATGGGGATGGATGCGTTTGAGTTGGTTGGGAGGCTAAAGATGGATACATCCATAGAATGGACACCTTAGTATTCCTCTTATCCTTTTATTGTAATCTCATGACCACGTTGATAGTATGGATAAGAGGAGTTGGGGTGGGAGGTTGGGTAGACTCATCTTCACTCTGAGGTGAGAGTGGAGGAGTGGATAAGCATTAGGTAGGTATGGTTGTTGATGGTATTAGTAGAGGGTTCATGGGAGGTTCATCTATTAATAAATCATCCTCATCATGAAGCCAATGGATAATGGTTTGGAGAGCTTTGTAGTTCTCCATGACATGGCCAGATGTCCTATGATAAGAACACACTTGGTGATCATTATACTAGATGGTTTTTAAATAAAGAGAGTCAAATGGCCTACTAAGAGGTAAGGATAAATAAGAGGTTTATAATAACCTATGTAAAATATTTGAGTAGGATTCAAATAAAGGTGGTAAAGGTTTAGTAATATTGGCTCTGGTTATTGAGGCAGAAGATTATTTGGAAGTAGGTTTGGTGATAGGTACCTTAGGTAAGGTGGTTAACTTGGTTTATAGTTTTAGTTTAGATAAGGAGGTCGATGAGCTAGAGGTGGAAGATTCCAAGGCAAGTAGCCTGAGTATTGTTGGTACGGTGAAGAGAGGTGTATCTTAAAGCAAATATGAGGGTATAACCAAAAGAGGTGGTGGGGTTTTGGTAGATATAATGGGATTCTTACTCAAGGTAGAGGGATGACGTTCCAAAATGGAGGGAAAGGTTGAGGGAAGTAAAATTTGGGTATTTATTCCTTTGGATGGTTTTACCTCTTCTATTGCTTTGGTTCAGCATTTGGTTGTTGGTTTCGGTGAAGCAAGCTCTACCTTCACAGATAAGTGGTTAAGATTTTATGTATGGAGGGTACCACATTTATTGATTAGTTTGGTTGGTTTGGTTTGATAAGGTGATTTTGTTTCTTGGGGTTTAGGTGCCTTGGATGGTTGAGGTATTCTTGGATTTGTAAAAGTTATGATTGGTTTGGTTGATAGGGTAGCAATTTAGTTAGTGAAAGTGGTGGGTTGGTATTTTAAAGGTATGTTTGGGGGTTATCTCTTGGTGGTATAAAGTATCCATAATTATTTATATAAGGTGGCTCAATCCATGTTAGGGTTAGATATAAATTCCAATTTCTACACTAATTGAAAGAATGGTTTGTAGGCTAGTTTTATTCCCTAAATAATGGACCTAAAAGATAAGCCCATAGGTTGAGACACAGGGATGGTAACCTCATCCTATTCCTCAATCAAAGGATGCAAGGTTGAGATAGGTGGTTCCTCTATGGGAGGAGTATAAATGACTATTTCCTCCTTGGGAATGATTTTTGAAGGGGGAATAGGTTACTCGATCGTTGACGAAAAATGTAAAATGGGTGCTTGGTCTGGTATGTCAGCTAAGGAAGGGATTGATGGCTCCACTACCTTGATAAGTGGAAGAGGAAAAAGGGATTTTTCCTTAGTTTGGGTTTCCAAAATAGGAGAAGGTAACTATGATACCTAAAAAATTGGAGAGGGTGAGGGATAGATAGGATGGTCAATAGGTTCTTTAGTAATAAGTGTGTCAAGAACCATGTTAATAGTATGGGAATCATGAGAACATTCAATTGTGTTTCTCTCATTCTTAGTAGATAGATGGTTAGGAAAAGGTTTCCTAAATATGTCAAGGGATTAGTTTGATGGTGCACTGAGGTTTTCCAATGTGAGTTCTCCCTTGTCAATGAGGGATTGGACAAGGCTCTTAAAGGTATTGCACCTACTAACATCATGCCCTATCACTTAGTGGAAGGCACATAGATCATTCTCATTATACCAACTAGGTGTAGGTTGAGAAGAGTCAAATTATTAGGGTGGTTTTATAGGAGGAATTTAAATGATATTAGCTTTCAATAACTTCTCCAATATTAAAGCATAAGATTCTCCAAGTGGAGTCAATTGCTTATGGTTACTACAGTTTTGGTTCTTTGTGTTTTTCTTTGAGGAACTAGAGGAATTTGTTTGGTTGACTAATGGTTGAGGAGGATATTTAAGGACCATTGCATTTGTGGTTCCCTTGCCCCTGGTATTAGTATTGGACTAGTTGTTTGGTTTAGAAGAAGAGGCCTCATTAGTTTTATAGGTGGATTTATTTTTCTTCAGTTTTGGATTTCCTTTGTCATTGAATCTATTCTTTAACTTACACACCATGCTAAAATATTCATAAAAGGTGCAAAAAATTTTGGCATGTAGTTTAGAGGAGATATGTTTGGCACATGCCCCAATAAAGAGTTCTATGAGTTCAAGTTAAGGCATAGAAAAGGAGAGTTGGTTAATTAGGATTCTCTAACGAGCAAAAAAATTAGAAATGGATTCATATTCAAACTATTAAATAGAGTAGAGGTCGGTGATGGAAACCTTATTGGAGATATTTATCAAAAATTGGTCCAAAAAAGTTTGAGCCAGTTGGGTGAAGGATAAAAGGGAGTGTTTTGGTATGGCACTATACCAATCCAATGTCGAGCTAGCTAGGGATATAGGGAAGGTATGGAGAAGGAGGGAATAATCATAGGCGACCAGATAAAAAACATGCCTAAATGCCCTAAGGTACTATTGAGGATCCTCCTTACTTCATAATTTAGAGAACATAGGAAGTTCCCATTGCTGAGGATATGGCCTAATAGGTACAAATGGATGGATGGGCTCATTACAGATTTGGTCATATGATAAGATGTTGTAAGTAACCAAAGTGGAGTACTCTAAGGTGTTCATCTTGTCCATAAGCATATTCATTAGGTCTGTTTGGGTTTGTGTGCCTGAAAGGCTATAAGATGCATACTACTATGGTGGTTAGGTGACATGATGATAATGGGTAGAAGGTTAGGAGTCTACCACATATTAGTATGTAGATGCCAATGGTTGGGTGGAAGATACATAAGGGTAGGTAGATTTAGGTGGTTGGGTAGTGGGTAGGGGTACATTCCCTTGCAGGTTAGGGATGTAGCTAAAGTTTGGTGTAATGAGCACTTGTTGGTTAGGAGTGTTATTTGGGTTGGTGACCAATGGAAGGGTGGTGACCCTTATGTTGATTGGTGGCAAGGTAGAGGGTATGAACACCACCAGGATTTGAATTGAAGTAGTGGTTGATGGATTAGGGATAGCTAAAAGAAGGTTTATAATGTTAGAGGTAGGCACTCCTATTTTATATGGAGTGTAGGTGGTTAGAGGTTGGCTTTCTCCTAAGGTGGAAGAGTTGTTTGGTAGGAGTGGAAGTTATATGGGTATTTGTAGTTTGGGTTGGTTGGTTTTCCATGGTAGTCTCAAAAATATTATTGGTGGATGAGGAGGCTTGAATAGCTAGTGGTTGGGTTTCAATTATGGAAATAGAGGTTTTCCCCATGATGTGGGGAGGCATGCCATATGGTAGATCTATGGGAGGGGTCTAAGCCATGCTATGGTAAAACATGGTTATAAGATAATGTTTCAAGGATACATAATTGTTATCTAAGAAAGTGGTAAAGTTTGCTTCTCCTTGAGGAACCTCCTAAGGGAAGGTATGAATTATCGAGGGAGGAGGAGAATCTATTGGTTCAAAAATGTAGTCCATGGATGAAGAGGTAGAAGAGGGAGGTTTGCTTAATGATGTATTTTACTCCTCAAGGTTCTTTCGCTACTTGTGAGTGAGAACCATATGAGACAGGGGAGAGAGAGCATAAATAGCCTCACTACTCAAATAAATAGAATATAAGAAATGATCAAAGAAATCAAATCACACTCTAAAAGATATGTTAAGCCTTAGAGTTTTTATTTATCTTGCTTTTGCCTTATGCCTTAAGAAGTTGTGTGACTAAAATTGGTTTATAGAGTGGGTACTAGAAAAGAAGTCTAGGGTTGGTTTTAGGTTGTGTTTAGGCACTCAAAAAGAATTTGTATTGGAATAAATATTGGCTTGGTATTAGGGACTACCCCCTTACTTCACACACTGTAATGATAAGGGTGTTAGGTTCTTAACCAATAGATATTTTTATCCAAATTTTATACTCAACCAGAGAGCTGAGTTGGTTCTCCCCTTGGTAATGACCTCCAAGTTGGATTTTTAGGAAAGGGTAAGGTTACTACCAGGTGATGAAATTGTAGTCAGTCCTTGTCTCAACTTTTTTTTTTAAATTGATGAAAGTGGTTTAGTTGAGTGTGTGGAAAAAAGAATGGAGCTACAATAGATTGCTTTCCTTTTAAATTAAGCTATGTGAACTAAACTTTCAATAAATCAATGTATGAACTTAGTTTTAATCCCAAAAGAATTTTTTTATTTCATTAATGAGCATAAAATAGAGAGAAGATGCAAGCAAATAAGAACCCAATTCAAGACACAAGGGTCTCATCGGGCATGCCAAAATGTTTCAATGAATTTCAGCTTGTATTTTAGAAAGAAGAAGAAACTAAGTATAGGTATGGATGAAAAACACATTTGATTATGTGCACATGGAATCAGAAGATTGTAAAGAGATCCTCTTTGGCTTGGGAGGATGATCTACAAATAATAAATCACTAAATTAAATTTATTGAGTGGATTGCATGGTGATATCTAGATCCTGAAAGCAAGAGCTTCCTTGAGGGATATCAATCCACACATTTTAAGAAATTAAGTTTATAAATAGAATATAAAGTACTTGAATCAATAATCAAAGGGCACTAAAATTGAACACAAGAAATAATTGTTAAAGAAATAGACTATAAATGGTTAAAATAATGATAAGTTGATTAATACTAGTGTTAGATGATTGGGGTCTACTTCAAAAAATAAATCATGGGTATGTGAATAGGCAAGGACATAGAAAACCAAATTTGGCTTAGGGTAGGTAAATGAAAAAAACATGCTAGAATTTGCTACCATAGTGACCATCGATGGTTAGGCTAACTATTAGTGGTTAAGGTGACCATCGATAATTGGGCTAACCATCAATGATTAAGATAACCATCAATGGTTAGGATGACCATCAATAGTTAGATAAACCATCAGTATTTGAGACAACCATTGGCAATTACTATGTGTAGATTTGGGTTGATAAATAGCTGGTTGATAGGATCACAAAGTGAGATTTCAGGAGATGGGTTGTTGTTGGTTTGAATTTAAAAAATAAATAAAGTAATTGAATGTTGAAAATCAAGTACTTATCTTTAATAAATTTGATCGAGTGATTGATTGAGGTGGTTGACTCATTGGTGGAGTCTGACATGATTTCGATAGAGTAAGGGTACTTGGTGCTTTGGTAAAGTTATGATGAAAAGTTGGATTTTTGATGCAGTAGCTAGTTTGTTGGATTGCTGATGATGATTGACCTAAAAAAATATAATTTTAAATTCACAAGCTCTTGATAACAATTGTATATCTTCCTCATTTCCCTACTCCTCTCTTCTTATAGGCAAGGCAAGAGATTTGCAACAAGACATGAACTAGGCTTCCTAATTTGAACTCATCCATGCAATGGCTTGTAACCAAATTTAGATGAGTTATATTTAGAAAATAAAGATGGGTGTTTTGGATGTTGGTGGTTAAATAGGTACACACTGATCATTGATGGTCAGGGTGACCATTGGCAATCTAGTTGAGTATCGATAGTTGAGGGTGAAGGGTAAAAATAGGTAAAAGGCTGGGTTAAGCTAGTTTAATCAAACTGAATTGAATTAGGTTTGGCTAGAGGTTGAAATCCTAAATTGGTCCCAATGAGAGGTGCTAAGGTGTTCTAGGGGTATTTCGACACTCGAGATCATAGTGTGCAAATTTCTAGTGTCTACACTAAGTGGTCATCTTAAGTGTTATTAGATTATTAGAAAGTATTTATTTAAGTATGATATGAAAGTTGGCTAAAAATAAGGAAATGGAAAGCAATCTATAGATGGTTTTCAAATGTTAGGGTTGAAAGAGATTTATGTTGGTAATGGTATTGGCTTGGTATTGGGGCCTACCCCCTCACTTCACAATCCCATAATGATAAGGGTGTGGGTTGATTTGCTAATATATACCATTAACCACATATTTATACTTGGCCAAAAAACCAAGTTGGCTTCCCCCTTGGTGATTAAATCCAAGTAGGTAGGCATTAGGAAGACAAATGTTTAAATACATTTTTAATATTGTGTGATTTGGTAGTGTGTGCAAAAGAGTAAAATAGTGTAACTAAATGGTAAATTTAAAAATCACCTATTTAGACTATGTGAGTTACTCTAAGCATTCAAACAACTAAAAAGGAACTATGAATTAATTACTAGCAAAAAATTGTTAATTTTTTTATAAAACAAATAGTATAGAGTTAGTTCTAGAAACATTATATGTAAATAGTATAAAACAGAGTCGACTAAGTCACTACTATTCTGTAGAGTCAAGGTCTTAAAGAATAGAGTCAAACAGGTCAACTATGTCTCTTAGACATAAGATAGGCTACATAACTAAGTTGACCAAGTTGATTTAGTTGGTTGTAGGGTTACAGTTTTGAAGGTTGCTTACTTGTGCAAAACAAAACTGAATAAAGTACTAAAATGATAGACAAAGAAAAGAGAGGATCCTTAGTGGGCTTAAAGATGGTTAATATTTGAAAATTTTATGTTGAAGTCCCTTAAATGTTACTTTCAAATTTGTTAAACCAAGTCAACTGGTTTGACCACATTATGCAAAACTGTGTGTGTTGAAGAAGAATAAGATGACAAAGTTGACCTATTCAACCTAGTTTGATGATTTGTATGCTTCCAGAGAGAATAAGATGAAAATGTTGACCTATTTGACCTTGTATTATTATCTAGGATTGTAAAGGAGTAATATCTTGACTTATTTGATCTAGTAACTTATATTTGATGAAGACCTGCATATATAGAACAGTCATTTTGATGTGACTATGAGTTAAACCTATGCATAGAAAGTTAGAACTATACTGACTAGTTCGATACAATACCATAAATATAAAAATATATAATAAGATGATAAAAATGAAAGTGTGAAATAAAACCTTCAAGGGTTAGATTCATGTTGGATTCACCCGAATGTATGCAATGGGAAAAGCAACATATCTATAAATCAATCCTATCTCAAAGAAGATGAATCCTACTTACACTTTTGATTATGGATACATTAGATATTTAATGAAGACCAAGATGGATCTACTAAACATAGACAATGGATCTCTTACCACAATAATATCACTAGGGAGGGTTCCAAAGCCTTCATTCAAGCAAAACTATGTAATAACCCTAACTAGGTAATATGTTTTCATATTCATTAATTTAATAACAAGTAAAGCAAAATCTAATTTAGTGCTCACAAAATCTTGTGACTCAAAGTGGGGGTAATAAATATTAAAATTAAACATGTATAAAAGATATATACTCACATCAATGTACACATAATCCTAATGCACGGGAGAGAAGTATAAATACATATCTATCTACTCTTATGAAGGAGGAACAAAGTTAGGAATACTTACCTTTGAAGATGAACCCATTGAACCTCAATCTCTCCCTTGGCCAAGGTTCTTCACAAGAGTTTATTGTGGTATGTAAGGATGACAAGGATAAATCAAACATAGGCTAAACAACCTATCAATACATCCAAAAGACTTCTCCATAAGATAAGATCTATATCTCTAAAGAAAGTATGAAACCCTAAGCTTTATCCTCAATTAGAATGGTGGGTAAGAAGATGTGCAATATATCTTACTTTTTTTTCTCTTGTCTTAAAAATGGATAAATTTATGTGTTTATATAGGTAGATCTACCCTAAACCTTTTTGAAAGTTTAGGCTGACAAGGTCAACCCAGTCAACCTAGTATCGTTATTGAAAAAAACAAATTATGTCATAGACTAGGTCGGCCAAGGGCCGACCTAGACCCTGATAAGTTTTATTCATAAAATTACAAGGTTGATGGAGCTGATAGTGTAATGTAAACTATCAAAAAGGGTTTTAGGTTAGGGAAGGGCTAATGAAAGTGGAAAATGACTAAAGGAGGGTGCAAAATAGGAGGCAAATCTTAGGGGAATGTTTTTAGGATATGGGTTTATAGATAGCAAGTGGTAATAAAGGACACAAATCCTATGAATCAATAATGGTCTTTCAACCCATTTTTCGATGCACCCCTTAAGGTGTGCACTTAGAGAGATTGAGACTCGATGGGTTCCTATAAGATAAAGAGCATCAATAATTGATAAAGTTTTGAAAATATTATGTGTATACAACATGTATATATATAAATAATATTACATCTACCAAATATGTGATAAATAACATATGTAAATAGTGTGAAATATAAATCATGTCATGCTTAGGGCCAAGTTTATATTTTTTATTAATTGAATTTTTTTATATTTTTGGAATATTTAAATCCAGGAAAAATTAGCTAATGATTCACTCAATGGGAGGTCCATGATAAGTGCCTCTTTTGGGTACTAAAGGGATACCCTATTGTGGTTTGGATGTATCAAATAGAGATGGAACATAATCTGATAGGCAATCATATGGTGTACCATGTGTATAATGCTCAATGTTTGTAGAACTTAGGGTATGATGAATGGATATAGAAGGCCAAGGACTCTATGGTATCTATTGTGTATTAGGAAGTGTCTCATTTCTTGTGTTCATTGTAGAACACATTGAAATACCCATGGTGCTAATTGAGCATGTATTATAGAATATGACACCCTTTATGATTTTTGAGTAACTCTATGATGTAATCGATGTGGAATAACCATATGTATAAATGGATCATGTATATGTGTAACAATCAACTATGTATATTGATCCTTAATAGGTGTATTGATCAACTATTTATGTTTATCATCAATATGTGTATCAAACCTGTATGAATAATGGTCCTAAATAGGTGTACTTTCCCTCTCTTAATAATGGTTATGGATAGGTCTATCGACCCTCTCTAAATAATGGTCTTGAATAGGTGTAGCATCTCTCTTTAAATAATTGTCTTGAATAGGTGTATGAACCCTATATGAATAATGATCCTAAATATGTGTATCAATAAATCATGGTGGTAGTGGGGGTGGAAGAGGAGATATCACTAATTTTAGTGGATACTCATACCATACTCTTAGAACTATAACCACTTTTTTTTTGCATATGTACTTTAAGCATTAGTGTATAGTATATGGAACTACACAAAGTCTTTGAATCCATGGACATCCTAAAATCATACAAAAAACTCCATTACTATGTAAAACTAGGAATGGTGTGGCTAATATGGTTCATCTCACATGAAGAGGTAATATTATGTGTCCCAAGGTACTATGTCTATGTCCATAAAATATTTTGACTGACTTTCTATATCTTCTAAATCTTGTCATGTGTATCCAAGATATTGGATAATTTTCATTGTGTAAATGTTATCACTTGGGCCATTATGAATCATAAAATTGTATCTAGATTATTCTTCAATGTAGGATTATATTAATAATGCATGAAAATATGAATCATTGTCAACTATCTCTCTATCATAAAATGTAATCATGGGCCACTAAGATGGAGTATCACTAAGTGTACTAATGATAGTATGTAGTGGATAATCATATGTCACTTGTGGAGGATGCATGTTTTATGAATAGTGTACCTCTAAATTCTCCTTATTTTATGTTGACTCATGTTTAGGAAAAGGATCACTAAATGTATTCCATTTTTGGTCCCCATTGTGCTTCGATCAATATTCCTTTAAAGGAGTGCCTAAATTGATAATGTTATCACCTATGAGGTTATGTATATTGTATCTTAGATTTAAACACCTATTCATTTAATGCTCCATAATATGATTATACTCATAATATGCATAACCATCATAGTTCCTTGGTCTAGGTTTGCTTGGGTCAAGCATTTCTTAAGGAAGGATTGTGTTAAGGTTACACTTGAGCAAATTATTTAGTAGCACATGAGGAGGTGATGGCAATCATAAAAATTACCTATTTGGTTGAGTTGTCCATTAGCATTGGTTGGTAGGTTGTGATATTATATTGATTATAGTCTTTGCCTAATTCTTGATATCACTTACTTTGTCCTTATAATTTAGTTTGCTTTGAAACTTCATTGTTGAATTATTTTTTAGGAGTTTATATAGACTTAAGTTTTTTCAAAGCAATTGACTTGACATCTTTGTCCCTTGATGTATGGAATAACTCATCAAATATTTTGAATCTCTTGAATATAATTGATTCATAGAGTGGTGCTATCAAAATTTGTTTGATTATATCTTAACATTCATTATCAACCATAACATTGGTCATCCTAGCTAGCATGGTCATGTATTGAAGCACATAGTAACTGATTGGTTCATTAAATCCTTGATTTAGCTTAGTAATTTGTGTATAGGATAACTTCTCATCAATGTTGATGTAAATTTTCCTAGAAATTGGTTGTCCAAGGGGTTGAATGCTCATGTGGATTGAAGAGGGAGATCAGTTTAGAGTGAGTCTATAATTCAAACTAAACTAGAGGAAATCAAACATATCACAACCATAGGTTAAGAAGAAGAAACTACCCTAGAATGGGAATGTAGAGATTTTGAATAACTAAGGTAACTAATATTGAAAAGTAAATATAACAGGGTACTGATAATTTTAGGGATAAACTTAAACTTCAATGCATGTATATTGAATGGGAAGGGAACTCTTTTTATAACACATTATATGGGGAACAATCCATTCAAGGTTTAGGGGTAGTTATCATTGAAATATATCATTTAATTCATTCACTCTACATGTAGACATCTCCCATGCCATCACTCATAACATAATCCAATAATGTGAAATTATTCCATGAGCTCACAATAATTCAAAATTGGTTTAGGGAAGTTGTAGAAATACTAGATATATATAAGAAAGAAATTGACAATCAAGACAACTCTATGGATACTTCAAGTGCACTAGCCATATCAATAATCATAGAAATGGGTTTGAAAACATCAGTGCATTAACCTAGTAAACTAGTGATAGACAATCCTCTCCTAGGGAAATGAAATTCTCTAATAGATATTTTGTGACTTTGCATCCATATGATGGGTCATGCATAAGTAAAAACAAGATAGGAACACTAGATAGTAAAGATGTAGAGAAAACATATCAAACCACATATAGGAAACCAATCGTACCAAGAATCATGTGCATGTAAAATAAAGCATAGAATCAAAGTATCCAAAAAACCCATAAAAATGAGGGTTAACTTGTGTGAATCTCTAGGGTACATAAAGCATAAGTATAAAAAGTGCAAGACACAGAGGTGCCCAAACAAGAAATGTGGTTAGTGAAAAGCTCATACATGTTGGAATAAGGAGTTGATTTTCATAAATCACAAAGCATGAATATAGAACGAATAGTTGGTGATGAACATGGATTATGATAGCATCACTCATGATATATTCCTAAAAAATTGTTTGATATTTTGTATGTAAGTAGGCATTAGACATAGGCAAAAACAAAAAGGCACAACAACCTATAAGCATGTAGATAAAACATATTAAGTAACATATATGAAGCAATTCATGCTTAGGGAAAACTGAGCATGGAATACAAGTATCCATAAAGCGCATAAGGTGGATGAAAACTCGTGTGAATCTTGGGATGCATAAAGTGGAAGGATAAAACATAAAAAGACACAAAGTTACCCAAATAGGAAATATAGTTAGTGCAAATCTCTGATGCATTGGAATAAGGAGTTAATTTACATAAAGCACAAATCATGAATATAGAAATAATAGTTTGCAATGAACATGGATTATGTTAGTGTAAGTTATGGGATATTAAAAGAAACCCATTAGATATTTTGTATGTGATTTGGCATGTACAACAAAGTGAATATTTTATCTATAAAAGATTGATTTGCCTCTTTTAGTAGGTTGTTGTTGATATTAATAGGGTTATTAATTGTTATGTTACTCTTATTAGAGTTGGTGTTGTTGGAAAACTATAGTTATATTGAGAGTAAGATACCATTTTTAGAGATTGGAAATGAATGCAATGATTAAATGTTGATGTACTTATGATATTATAGTGAATAGATAGTATGTTATAGATGACATGATATCCATTTGATGGTTTTACATGTGTGTTATAGTTCATCTTGTTGATTTAATTTATGCTAAATAACAGTTAGGATGCTTCATATTACCATTAATGGTTTCCTTCTAGTTGATATATTCATCACTCGAACCAACATACCCCAATAATATATATATAAAAATTGGGGTATGTTATATATATAGTAGCAATTTATGCCGCCATTTAAAGGCATTTTTTAAAAGCATATTCATGGGTCAAGGAGATTGGTTGGGCAGATAAAATTCCATGATAATGAGCCACAAAAGCTTATATTGGTAGTTTAGTGACACATTGATTGGTATCACAAAAGGCCCTCATCTATCAACTGCCTATTTGTGCCTTATGAGAGATAAAAATTATTTATAAATTCGGTCCCCAATTTTTAATTAGTGCATATGGGTATGAATTTAGGCACCATGAACACAATATGCCTCTTCAACCTTGAGCTTACATGTCCACTTTGTAGTATATTTTTGTAAACCTTCATTGAATGGGGAGAGTTCAACTTTTGTGAGGAATGAATAAACTCACATTATAATATCTCATAGGCCTTTTGACGAAAAAACACGTGTTTACCACAAAGATGGAGGAATGTAATGGTCCACAAGATGACATCCTCCACCCAATCAATCTAACCTATCTCCCCAAAAGACATGGTACAAAGTTCTATCATGTATTAAAATCAAAATGATCACATCGCTTTGGATGTGACTATTTTGATTTTAGCATGTCATAACTTTATGTTAGATGCTTATGAGATAATTTCCAATAAGAGAATACCAAAAAAAGGGGAATCTAATCATTTAAAAGTTTTTTAAGTATTGTGTATAATCTATAGTTAAATTTAACGTGTAAGAATATATTTAAGCTTTTGAAATGTGTTTAAGATTTTTAAATATTTTGTTGTTTCTTTGTCTAAAGTTAATTTCATGATTCATTGCTAACCATCCCCACTTTTGTTGTTTCTTTCTCTAAATTTGACATGTGTATAAATTTATTTAAGCCTTTTAAATTATCTAAATTTGATATGTATATGAATATATTTAAACATTTTTACATTTTTACATTATTAATTTTTATTGGCATTCTCACTTTTATTGTTTTTGGTCTAATGTACGAATATATTTTTTAAAATTAAACATGTTATTACTTTCTTATCTAAATTTAACACGTGTATGAATATAAGTTTTTAAAATATTTTATTATTTCTTTGTCTAAAGTTAATTTCATAATACATTGTTAATCACTTTTGTTTGTTTCGATTGTCCCAAAGCAAATCATCTTTTATTTGCAACCGTTAATAATATGAAAGTATTCCACGTCTGCATTGAATGGACGTCCAATGCGTATCCTATGTGCTCACATTACATTACATTACACAAACGCCAAATAAAAATTATTGAAAATGTATGAGACAAAATTCATGGTAAGTAGACGGATGAATTTAACAAGATTTGAAATATAATAATGACAACAAATCTTTTGCACCTATAACTTTAGGTTTTGAAATTTTTTAAAGAGATTCGTTATTTTTAAAGGGTGGGACTAAAAATAAAGATTAAAATTTCACACATGAAATCTCTTAAACTTTAATTTTTTAATAATGAAAAAAATCAAACAATTTTTTTATTATTATTAATAAACTTCCAAAGTTTTAGCCATCCAAAAAGGGTTTTATATATTTATCAATTATTAATTTAAATTAAATATTATTGGCATAATTAATGACTTTTAGTGGTATGTATATTTTCTCTCAATACTTTTCAAGTGTCATTTTCTTTTATTTAAATTGGTCTTGCTCAATCTTTTCTATAAAGTGTTGTAGATACCTAAATTTAGTGCAAGACCTTTTTTTATAATGAAATTATTTAGATGTTTCATAACAATAGCATAATATATCACAAATTAAGAGAAAAATAAGTAAATCTACAATAATAATTGACGAAAGAATAGAATACTTGGTAAATATGACTGAACCACTTCGAGGGGGCAACTTCCACAACAATACAACAATACAATAAGATCATAATTCATAATATATGATAAAAAAAATATAACGAATACCTCTTATATATAGTCTACTCAACCATAGTCATTCCATATGTCGACTTATTTAAGAACATAGAAAAATGCGATGAGATAATATGAAAGGTATGTAAGCCACAAATCAACCACACATATCCTTAGACACACTATAGGTTAAGGGCATAGCCTTATCCCACTATCTTATCCCTAATTTATCATATTTTAAATACTTGTGTATATTTGTGAAATTATAAGACTTCTCCAACCCTACATTGGGATCCATTTATCCCTTGAGCCTGAAGAGAATATCTAAATACTTATCAAAATCTATCCATTGGAATCTTTGGAGTAAATCTCATATGATGTCATGTTCCTCATTAATATTTGAGCCTTTATCTATTCTAAGATAGTTTTATACCCTTTGTGATTTTGTCCTAGGTGCATGGGTCTATCCCCTTTGCGCTTGTGGGTACTTTTGCGCTTGTGGGTACTTTTGCCAGTTACAATTGATATTTTACCTTTAATCTTACCTATTATTATTTTTAAATTCAGTTAACACATCCCATATTATCCTAGAGTGCCCTAAATATAAAATTCACTCTAAACCATTTATAAGAATCAATAAGAAGGAATAATCAATCAAATATCAAAGTCTAGACCTAGAGCAAAGCCAATCATCAACTTATTTTATTCCTCCTACTTCAAGTTGAGTTTCATCGAGCCATATCATACACACTTGTGATAGAATTATCTATCTTGGTCTCTCAATATCCTCTTATATTAAATGAAGTTTTTAGCTTACATGTTATTGCATCATCACTTTTATAGAAGAAGAGGTTCAAAACCGTTGTTGAGTTATTCCATCTACATCACTTATAACTATGTGAAAGTCTAATTTCAATGTGTGGGATCTTTAGTTTGTAATGTCTCTTTCACAGTTACCTGACTTCATAACTTATTTGTTTGTTTTGAGTTCCAAGCTAGATCAAAGAGAATGAATCAAAGATTTACCACATTCTTTCAAATAAATCAGGAAAACATTGGTACATGAAGATCAAAAAATATGAGGTGAACTAGTGACATGAAAATTACAACCCTACATAGGTCGAATTTGATAGAACAAATATAAACTTAGCAACATATATCTCACCAATGTGAATCTACCAAGGTCAAACCCACTCAAGGTGTTAAACTATCCAAGAGGATCTAGTTATCAAATCAAAGTTTAGAATAGTGCAAAATCAACCAACACATTCATCGTTCTAGATCTAGTCTTCCAAAATCTTATAATACTAGTAAGGTGTGTGATCATTCATTATCCTTTTATGCTTACTTTGCATAGAGTAATTATTTATCATTTTTTTTTTACTTATCCAAATGGGTAGATTTGAATTCTTTACTTTCATAGATATATTATTAGATCTATTCATTTTAATTATTTATTCCTTAGTTTTTGTAAAACCAAAATCATAATAAAAATGAACAATGAACCTTGACACTTTGAACATTCAAATTAGGGTATTTCAAACCCTAACTCCTTTTAGGGTTTTCTTTCTAAATTTGATTTTTAGTTTTTTATCTCCTTTAATTATTTTCGCATTGGTCTTTACTTCCTTTATATTATTTCATACTTGTGTATTATGCCTAGGAGGCCTATATCACACAACCCTACTAGATATAATGCTACTAAGTTAAATGGTGATTACGAACTACAATTATTATGTTTACACACCACTCATGTTTTAATGATGTCAAAACTTGAATATATTACTTATAAGGATGTTTCACATTTAAAAGATGATGACCATAATACTACTAAAAAGGATAATTACAATAATTATCAACCACGAAATCTTAAGGATATGATATATTTTTAGAACATGAGTAAAGAATAATTTGACGTTTTTTTTGCCAAAAATTATAATGATATACATGCTAATATTTATTTACTTACTAAATTTTTAAAATAATAAAATAGGAACAAAGATTCTATACCTGGACAAACTCCATTGAATGGTTCTAATCCTTGTACATCAAGTGATGAGGCCAATTATCCTCATATAAATCTCCCACTAAATATCATACCAGATTTAGTTGATAATACTATTCTTGATGCCTCTATTGTTCCTTATAGCAATCTAAAATCCAACGTTCCTCCAAAATAACCATATATTCATTCTGTTAATATGGACAAGCTAATGTCAATGGCAATCTTATATGTAATAGACCATCTATTGATTCAATTGTATAATAAAAACTCAATGACATGAAGATGCAAATATCACAAATATCACAAACATGTAGAAAAATTAGCCATGTTCTTTCATCTTTGGACATATGACACAATACATTGGATCAAAATTTAATTATTCATCCCTTACCTCCATCATTTCATGTACCCAAGTTTACAACATTTAATGAGAACAAGGATCTATCTCAACACATAAAAGCCTTCTTTGCATCTTGCTATGGGTATCACCATGAGTAACTTCTCATGACCAAAAAAATTGTCTTGAAGCATCATAGGATATGATTTATATTTGTTCTATTATTTTCCTAAAGGATATATGCATAGATTTAATTAGCTGTTTGACCTCTTCTTTATACATTTTTCAATAAAAATGAGTCAGGGGATTTTTTCAAAAATTTATCAAATAAAAAAGATCTAATAAATGCATTATGGATTATGTGCTTAAATTCAAAACCATCTTTACCAATATGTCACATGTGCTTCTTGATAGTGAACTTCAAAGTATATTCTCAAATATTTTGCTCAATACTCTTAAAGACAAGGTTATATTTAGAAAATATGATTCATTTGATGAGCTTTGTCATACCTTGCACAAAATTGAGATTAAGTTTATGGATGTAAATATGTTAATAAATTAATTTTTTTAATATTTAATGCTCCAAATATCAAATAAATTTAATATTTAAACCTAATATTAATGATGCACCTAGCTTTCAAGCTAAGAATGAGGCAAACAATATCAACATAGTTTTACAAAAATAGAATAGTATTACATTTCCAACTTTTAATAAAAGAAGATAATTTAAAATTTTACCAAATTCACCTCATTAGATATTAAATAGGTTATTTGAATTTAATGACATTACTTTGCCTAAACCACTTCAATGACATAAATCTCAACCATTACCAAAAGGATATAATCTTAATTTATTTTAGAGTATCATCATGCCTTTGGACTTTAAACTAATATATGTATCATATTGTGTCATAATGTTCAATAAATAATCAATAGTAACACCATTTTTTTTAAATAACATAATTCTAAACTCAACAAATCAGTAGCAACACCCAATAAACACTTGCATATATTTAACAACCCACCACCAAAACATAATGTTACAAAGCAAAAAAATGTGGATATGGTAACATCTATTCATCATTATACCATGCAACTATAGTATTAGATTTATAACATAACTAACATGGTTTTAAGTTATAAAATGAAATCTCCTTGTATTTTATCTTATGACCACAAAATAATTAATGATGAATCAAACATTGTTCCAAAAAATATACACGGCTTTGTTGACTACCATTATTCTATCACACATGGAATTATGATTGATAATATCTCTAGTGGAAATATTATCTTGATGTCATTATTATCTACCCAAGGTTATACTCACATAGACTTATGTGGTGTAATCATAACATTGCATGATTATGATGGATATGAGCATATACCCTTAGGTGGGATTACACTTCCACCAAAAATTGCTCCTGTGACAACCCTAGTTTGGTTTTATATTATTCCAATTCATTATCATATAATATATTGCTTGGACACTGTTGGATTAATAAAATAATATAACTATCATCGACGATACATAAGTTTGTCAACATTGTGTTTAATAATGAATAATGAAGTCCACACTATTTATGGCACACATTATGAGGGACATAATCATCGACCACCTAGTCCACCTCTAAAGATGAAGATCATTTACCCTAATGTGGTCCCCATTTCTATTACATCAACAAAATCATCATATAAACCTAATATATTTGATCTTGACATGTTATCATCTATTGTGTGAGATCCTAAAGCTCTTATTCCTATAGTTACACCTCTAAGACATACATAACCATAACATCCACATCTTAAGGTTGACTTAAGATCTAGGCCAATTATTTTATGCAATCTATCCTAACACAATATTTAATAGCTCCTATACTAAATTACATGCATATTCCTAAAAATGATGCTAATTATCACACATCTTATGAGAATATATCAAACACATCAAGTGATGCATCTAACTCTTATAGTTTGGATCCTAGTATTATAAACCAAAATATTGGGTAGCCTTACTAACCTAGAACGTGGGCTTCAATGCATGTCATTTTTTATTTTACTAATTTTTTTATTATTTTATTCTTATTTAATATGGTTTTAATACACCTATTTATCTATCTCAAAAAATTTACCATATATTCATAATTCTAATATATATGATTGTTTCTCTTAATTTATGTTTCTTTCTAGTTAAAATATAAATAAGAAACTAAATATGGGTATGGTAGAAGAACCTGTGTGTTTATACATGCATGATCTAGATGATTGAGAAGATATCCTCTTTGTGTTGGGAAGAATGACCTGTAGATAAGAAAACACTAATGCAAAGGGGTTGTTACATGGGTAGCAAGGTGGACTACCTAGCATAATATATATCCAAGAAGGTGAGCTTACTAGGAGGCTGTCAATCCACACTCTTAAAATAGTTAAGTTGAAAGAAATAAAGATGAAATACTTGCATCAAATGACATAAAAGACTAAAAGGAAATGTAAGAAAAAATAAATGTTTGATAAAGGAAATAGACTAATTAAGCAAATAGCAGGTCAATACTAATGCTAAATAAGTTAGGTTGGCTCCAAAAAATAGGTGGGGTCTCTATGAATAAGCACAGACACAAAAAGTGGAATTTGGTTGAGGGTATGTAGGTAGAAATAACTTGATATTATTTCTTACCACAGTGACCATCGGTGGTCAAAGTGACCATCAATGGTTAAGTTGATCATCAGCAGTTGGGTGACCATCATTGGTTGAAGGTGACTATCGGTGGTCAAGGTGACCAACAATGGTTGTTGTGGGTTTTGAAAGTGTTCACAAAAGAGTCTAGTTTAGGTTGTAGAAAGGGATCAATAAGTATTTTGGGGTTCTGGTTAAGGTCAGGGGATTAGAAAATGTTATACTGAGGGGTCTAGGTTAGAAACCAAATAAACAAAGATTAAAAAACTATAAATGTACTTAATTAGTTGATTGATGGTTGGTGGTTGATCCTAGAGTAATTTTGGCAGAGTAATGGTACTTTTCTTGAAGAATAATTTTGGTAGAGGTTTGGGTTTTTGTCATAAATGTTGACTTGCTAAAGGGAGAACCTATAAAGGAGTTTGATAGCTCCTAATGACTATTGGTTACTTGATTTCTAAATGGATGATTGATGCTTGGATTGATTGATCTTTTTTCCACCTCCTACTCCTCTCTTTTATTGGTAAAAGAGATGGAGGTCTAGGTTCTAAAAGGGGTGAAAACTTGTTACACAAATTTAATTCTTGATGCATTAGCTCACTACATAAATTAAATTATGATGTGTTTGTGTTCACACATAAACCAAATTTTGGTGTTCAAGTGGTAGGGCCCTAACCATTGGCAGTCAAGGTGATCATCAATAGTTGAGTGTCAAAGGTTAAGCTAGGTAAAAAGGGTAGGTTCATGAGTTAGTTTAGCTAGTTAGCTAAACTAACTCAGGGTCATGATCATAGGTTGGGTAATGTTATAAAATAGGGATGTTTTGACATCTACAACCATCATGTGTAGTTTTCTAGTGTCTACATTTTGCCCTTTTTTGTTAAGTAGTTTGTGTCAACAAGTTGTAAAACAAAAATGGATTGTGGGTCAAAGGTTTAGTTGCCCTAAGCATGGGAGTAGGTGTTCCTCCTCAAACTATGAGTTGATGAGGTGAAACTAAATCAATTTTGGGTTTGATAAATGGTGATGATGAGTCATGAGGTTGGTGACAAATGGTGGTTAGGCAATTAAAGCATAAACATGCACACAAAATGTGACTAAATGTGATAGTCAATAATCATGCATAGACTAATTTTCCATGGTTAGTTAAACTAAGGTTGGTTCTAGAAGGATAGGTGATAGGGTAACCAAGCCACAACATTAGGAATAATTGATCAATTTATTCCTATCAAGTCTCATAGACAGGGTCAATGTGTTTCATAGGTAATCAAGGTAGGAATTGCTCATAGGAAAAACACAAATAGTCAGGTTTACACTAGGTGGTACAAATTCAAATGTTCAACATGGTAAACTTGGTCGATGTGGTCAAAAGGACCAAGGCAAGGTCATCACAAAATATGCAATAGTTTGAGCCAAAACAACCAACATCAAGGTAGGCATGGTTGGTATGGTAAGTGGAGAATGTAGTCTCTAAAAGGTGGAACTAAGGTGTTGATGCCAAAAGTTTAAAAGGGGACATCTTAATCATGATGGTAAGTGGTCCTAAAATCAACCATCGGTGGTCACCCTAATCATCGAATATCAAAGGGAAACCCTAAAAGTGTAGAGGATAAAAAGTGAAAAAGATAGGTTATTTTCACTTTAAACTTTTGTGACTTCCTAACTCCCATGCATATCAAGATCCTTGGCATGTTGTGTGAGAGTGTTGATGAGGCAGTTATTGATTGGTTCATTGGGTGGAGTTGATTTCTAAGTGAACTGAGTGTTGGACTAAGGATGCAAGGTAGATAGGGGTATGGCTAGGTAGCAAGACCTAGGATCCCTCGTCAATGACATTTGAGGAATGAGGTATGGGTTGTATTGAATTATTATATTAGTTGATTTTGGTTATTTTTATTGATTTTATGTTGAATTTATGTTCTGTTTTAGGAAGGTTTTGGGTTTTGACCTAGTTTTAGGTTAGTGTGGTTATTATTAAAATTTGTGGGTGAAAGTCAAAATTGGGGGGTATGAAGGTTAGGGCTAGGGTAGAGGATAAAATTAACTTAATTAGTTGTTAAGAAAGGGGTGGTTTGGGTTGGTTTTGGTTAGGTAGTTTTGGGGGTTTTGTCATTGGCAGTCACACATAGTAACCATTGATAGTCATATTTAACTATTAGTGGTCGTAGTCAACCATCGATAGTCAAAGACTGTAGGTCAAATGGCCATCTAACCATCGATGATTGATCAAAGTGTCAAGGGTTTTTGATAAAATGTTAAGGAAATAAGTTTGTTTAAAATGTTTTAGAATTCTAAGGGTAGTTTTGGTGGGAAGGTAGGTTTAAAAAGGGGTTGATGTAGTTTGGATGAGGCAAATAGGTGTTATTAGGTATGTGAATGGGGGGGAAGGGTGAATGTTCATGGGTAGAGTAGTTTGTATAAAAACTAAGTGTGTTTTATAATGAATTTTCCAAGCATGGGATCGAATCCAAATGTGGGATCAGGTTCCTCAAATCTTTAAAGAGATCTACCAATGGATGATGGATGATGACTAGGCACATATGGAGGTGGTCAGCTTTAGGGTGATGATACACTTTTAGCACATGCCATGAGATGCAATGATAATCATGGCCCTCCTCAAAGATGGGATCTAACCATGAACACCTTTCTCCTACTAACTGGTGAGATGATGATCTTACCAAAGGATGTACATAGGATCACATAGCTACCCATTTAGAAGGAGCTGATATATCACATTGAGAGGGAGGAGAGAGATGAGCACATGGAACTCTTATATGGTGAGGATCAGGCCTTTACCAGGTGGCATGCTAGAGGGCTCAACTATAGACCTTTATATCAAAGGGATGAAGATGATAAGAGATTGATAACTATGATGATGATGGTAGTCTCATGTTTTTCATTACCAAATACAAGTAGTGGGAGGTTTCCTTATCTATTGATGGGAGTTTTGGTGGAGATGTTGCTTAGTTGAATAGTTTTTGTGTGGGCACCTATTTTTTTGGTTTAGATATACATGGAGCTATGGGGTTTTAGGGATCACCATAGGTATGGTATCAGTGTGGGGTTTATGTCGTATTGTTGATCCTACAAGCATATCTAGGTTCTAAGGCCACTAGGGTTGGCATGGGAGGGATATGCCCAGATGGATTTCATGGTGGGTTTCATGTGGTAGAGGAGTGATTACACATTCACAAGATCTGGAGGAGGTGTTCAAGATATTTATTAGTTTAGTGGGGCACTAGAGGCCTTAGTGGTTGGGGATGTGGTTTAAAGGCCATATGTTAGATTTATAAAGTGGGCCCATTATATGTGGCACATTTTATCAATGTAGAGCTACAGGTGGATTTTTGGGAAGAGAAAGGGTGAGACTGAGCTCATCCCTTTTGATAGGGTTCATAGGTAGTTTAGCCTAGTATAGGGGATTCTCGCTCCATTCCCACAGTATAGGTAAGAAGATGTTGATTTTTTACTTCTAGTGGCACAACTAGTGGTGATGGTTCTTGATCATGAGGATTTTCCTATTAAAGTACACATTGATGATGTCAATTTTTTTATGGATATGTAGCATGGTATTAATCCCTTTATATAACATCATATTTTGGATGGGATGATGGGGGTAGGCAGCCCATGGATGTAAACCCAATTGGTGGGGGTCCACAGGTATAGGTATAATGAAGTGGCCACTATGCAGGAACATATAACAAATTTATAGGGGCAAGTGGCCACATTATAAGGCCCAGCTGTGACATTATAGGGTCAAATGATGAATGTGATAGGTGAGAGGTACCAAGCTAGGAATACACTAATCTTGGTGATCTAGGAGAGGGACTCCTTGAGATAGGCTAGAGGAGGAGGAACCACATCACCAACAGGACCACTAGGCAACATCCCTATGGCATGGTACTTGGCCATCTTTAAGGAGTTGCATTATTATTATGCCATGTTTTGACACATTGTCCATAAGACCCTCGATGAGGTGAGTACAAAGCTAGCTTGGTAGGTGGTGCCAATGTGGTGACACCAAGGTAGTGGGTTGCTTTGGTGGGTGGATAGGTAGACACCTTAGGGGGGTAGGCACTAGGTGATAGCAGTGCCCTAGGGGCATATTTTATGATATGATATGTATAGGTGTATATGATTTTAATACCAACCTTCAAGCCAATGCAGTGAAATGTATATGTTTTGGAGAGAGAGATGCACATTATTTATATTTACTATTTTATTTTGATGAGACATGATTTATATGATGCGATGATAATATATATATGTGATTTTATGGTTCATGATTCATGGTTTTGATGTTTATATCTTATGATTGTGCTTAGGAGATGTTGACTCACTAGTTTAGGCATGTGATGATTATGGATGGTGCTTATGATGAAAGGTTATATATGACTATGATGATGTGATGCTTTGTTGTACATATGGTTATGATGTTCATGATTTTTTTTATGATTATGATGTTCTGATAAATGGTTATGATATTTATGGTTTATGGTTATGATGTTTATGGTTTTGTTATTATTTACGATCTTGGATATGTGATGTTATTTATGATTATGGATATGGGATGTTTATGGATTTATTATGATTCACAGTTATTATTTTTGATTATGGCACATAAAGTAAGTGTTGATGCTTAAAATTGCATTGTTTCCAACACCAACAATGGGAAGTTTCAGGAATGTGGGACTTGTGACCTAAAACAACCTCCACATTTTAAAGAAGCTGGCTCTTCTTTATCTCAAAAGAATTGTGAGAAAAGGGATAGAAATTAAATAGAAACACCAATGCAATGAAATAAAATTTAACTATGGTGATGCGCTTGAGTTTAATTCATCCTTTAATACTAAGCACAGTGAAACTGTCTTTAGGATTCAATTACATTAAAGAGAATACAATGCATGATCAATGTAAAAGATGAAAACAAATAGAATCAAAGGCTCACAACTGAGACATTTTTCATAGTAACATAGAAAATATCAGCAAAGGCACAAAACTCAGTCTTCTTATTAATTTTCCAGTTACATAAAAGGCACAAATACATGCACAGTTATACAAACTTTTTGAATCAAGAAAATAGAATAAAGGCAAATGATATTACTGGCCATAGCAAGAAAGTCTAAAAAACTTCTTGGTAATAATCTCTTGTAGAAAATTCTCTCTCTTCTGATGATGATGTCTCCTTTTTTTTCTCTGGTGATCTTCACCCATATTTATAGCATCGGACTAGCTCAAGATTGCCCACAAGATCCAATCCCAACGGTCTAACTGAACTCTAACTTAACTGGAAGTGTTTAACAAAAGGTATTTTTTGAATCTGACATTTAGTCTCCCTATAAGTTTATTGGCTAAATTAGATACATGTGACACTTCCCACTATGAAAGATCCAATCCCAATAGTCTAACTAAACTCTAACTTAATTGGAAGTGTCTAACAGAAGATGTCTTTTGAATCTAAAACATTTAGCTTCCCTGCAAGTTCATTTGTTGAAATAGATACATATGAATTTTCCACTGTGAAATGGGCGAGGACACTTGGCACTTTCAATTGCTTTTAGAAACAAAACCCTTGAGATAGATGGTAGCATCTACTTGCCTCACTTGAAAATTGTCTCATTATTCAGGAGGCACCAAAAAATGACACTTGGTAGCTTCCACGTAACATATACTCTTTACTATGTCTTTGTATTTGGAGTGCTCCATCTTTGACATCTGTCACACTCTGTTGCTTTGAAAATTTAAAAACTTATAGAAAATGGTACCCATAACACTTCTTGCCTGAGTAGCTTTAAAAGAGGAACAGAGACAGGTGGCACTTTTTGTTGATCTTAACAAATGACACATGGCAGCTTCCGTTGAGCTTTATCTAATCTATAAGAGTCCTACAAAAGATGACATGTGGTGGTCTCTGTGGGGCTCTAGCTATACTATAGAAACATTCATGACTCATTTTAGATTCACACAAATAATGACAGTTGGTGGCTTCCGCTTACTTTAGAAACAAAACCTAGGGCCCACCATAGTCTTTACTCAACAATGAAACAAAATGAAGAAACTATGAATGTTGACACTTGGCAGTATCTGCCAAGATTTAACAAGGGACACATGGTAGCTTCTACTGAGCTTTAGCTAGGGACACGTGGTGGCTTCTATTGCTTTTATAAAAACATCTTGAAACCTTTCGTAGTTGCCACTTGGCACCCTCCATGCGCACTGAGAAAAGCTTATCGAAAGAATCTTTTGAAACTCATAAGAAACTTGAAACGTAGATGCTAACACTTGTTGCGCTCTGCTGAGTTATATAATGGGGCACGTGGCATGTTCTTCTACTTTTTAGAAACAAATTATAATGTGTCTTAGCTAATGACACTTGGCATATTCTATGTAACTTTGATACTTAGACAAAATTTAGGCAAAAATGAAAACTTGTGCCTGCGCTCTATGTCAAAACTTCACTGCCTTGAAACTAAAATGTGCAGGGACAAAACTTGGAGCACACAACTGAAACTCAAAAAAAATGTAGAGTATTTTACTCTATAGTAAGTCCAGACAACAAAACTAAATGTGGGAAAAGAGATGAAGATCATGAGATATACATCTAAATGAATGCGTTAACGAAAAGATGAAAAAGCATAATGCTTTCCCATAGGTAAGCACAAAAAACCCAAAGTTAGATTGGCTTAAGGAACATAAGCCTTTCTAATGCTTCACATTAACATACATTGGTTTATAAAAAGGTGTCTTGATCACATCATGTCAAGTAAGCTCTAAATCCCTTGATTTGTAGATGGTACAAAGGGGAGATAGGTGATGTTGGTGTGAAGGGTAGTGTAACCTCATGAGGGTTGGTGTGCCCCTTCCATAGGTGACTAAAAAAACTTAATAGATAAGTCCATGTTTTAATGCAAGGTGTAGACTGATCGATGTGAGAAGTCTATTGATGTTATATATGAAAGTTGATTGTAGTTTTATTGGGATAGTTTATTTTGATTTTAATATAAGGTCTAATATTTTTTGGTTATAATAGGTTTTTGAAGTTGATTAATGTGGAAAGCTTCAAATGATTGCTTTAAAAAATTTGACTTAGCCATCCTTCCAAGGAATGGTCTAATTTTGGGTTTGTTGATTTTGGTAGCTATCCTTCAAGGGAAGAGTCTATCTTTTAATCAATTTAGATTTTGGGAAGATGTCCTTTAAGGGAGTAGTCTGCATGCTAGAGATATTTGACCCAAGTGATATTTTGGTATCCCAAATTATTTTGATGATAGGTTAGACATGGACAAGTATATATAGGATTAGAGGCTTGCCTTTATGAGGTTAAAACCTAGAGCACAAGAAGGTTAATGATAGGTAAAAGGGGTGGTTTTGATAGATAATGACCATGGGATTCCATTCGATTAAGGATGAACAGTATCCATAAGAACCATGCCATGGGTAGAGTCATGGTACCCATATTTAGGATTAAGCTATGATTGTGATGATTAATCACATGGTTCTATGTTGTAATTAGTTGTCCTCAAAGGGATGGGATGAAGGTGTGAGGAATCTAAAAATCTCATAAATTAAGGGATGAGCTTAAGTTAGATATAGGTAAGTTTGATTCTTTTTTTAATAAAAGAAAGGATGCAGATGTGAAGAATTGAGAGGCTCAAGTTATGGTTTACCTTCAAGAGAGGATAAATGATAATCTCTTAATCCATATTTTTGGGTTATGATGTATGGTTCAAGTTAATTAAAATAAAACTTACCTCACTTGATTTTCTCTATATTGGTCACATGTTGATTTTCCTTTAAGATGAGGTCTCTGATGTTGAATTCTCATTCTTTCAGGTGTTTTTTATAGGCATACTTGATTCGCTCTTGATAGGCACAAAGATGGTTAAGCACAGTTAGGCGACACTCATCAAGTAGCTCAAGTCATGCTAGACATTCTTGATGATAGTCTCTCTTGGAAATGATGTCTTACAAAGATATGTGAAGAGAGGGAATCTAAACTTCAAGAGGCAAGACCACCTCCACTCCAAAGACCAAAGAGAAAGGTGTAGCACCCATAGAGGTTCGAATGCTAGTGTGAATGGCCCATAAAGTGAAAGGGATGTGCAAATGCCAATCCTAACCAGAAGCACTAACCATTTTGGTTAACATATTATTGAGGATTTTGCTATAGGCTTCCACTTGTCTATTTTCTTGTGGATGATATGGCAAGGAAAAGCTTAAATTGATGTCAAATGCATCACAAAGACCTTGTTAATTTTTGTTTTTGAAATATTTTCCATTATCGATGATGATCTTATGGGGGACACTAAAATGGTAGATGATATGATGATTGATGAAGTCAAGCATATTTTCCACTTTGGTTAAGATGAGGGGAATAGCCTCCACCCACTTGGTGGAATACTTAGTGGTGGTGATGATGGAATAGTTCCACTATGAAGAATGAGGATTGATATCCCCAATGAGATCTAGTCCCCATTATGAGAAGGGCCAAAATTCCTTGGATACTTGAAGGCCATGGGCTAGCACGTGATGAAAATTCATGTGTTGTTGACATCTAACACACTTATTTTCATAATCACAACAATTTTGGTTAAGGTTGGGCCAATAGTATCCAAATAAAAGGATACATTTAGTGATAGCTAGACCACTAAAGTGCCCCCCATAGATTCCATCATGTATTTATTTGATAGCATGAGAATCTTCATAGCTATATAGGTAATGGAGAAGGAGGCTATCAAAACCACATTTATAAAGGATTCCCCCTAGTATGGTATAGCAATAGGTACTCTGAACAAAGGCTCTTCAAGCATTCTTAGAGAGGTTAGGAGGAATGATGCCAAGGTTGAGGTAGTCAAATGTTTGTTCATACCAAATATCCAATGGAGATTACTCCACACTAAAAATGGTAGGGAGGCTAGATGAATATAAAAGGGTGTGAAAAAATGATGAATGGTGACAAAAAGTTTAGAAGTGGTAGGCTAAGATGGTATCTGGGAAGTAAGGGAAGCCATTGTATCCATGAATTTGTTGGTAGATCATGGAACATATTGGATAAGGTAATGATCAAATGATATTAATAGTACATTGGTAGGATCCATTTACGTAGTTGACCACAATTTGGGAATAACCAAAGACACTAATCATCTTAACTCTCGAGGCTAAAGAATTTTGGAGACATATTACTAGGGCTTCATACTCAGCCATATTATTGGTACACTTATAATCAAGTTTGAAAGAAAGGGGAAGAGGTTCACCATCAAGGGGAATTAGAATAACTCTAGCACCCCCACCATGATGTCACTTTGAACTATCAAAGAACATGGTCATTTGGTAGGTGACATCCTCTTGAGAAAGAGTCATGATGGACTCATTGTGAAATGCAAGAGGAAGTGGTTGGTTATCTAGTAAAGGGGTTTCGACCAATTAATCAGTAATGACTTCCCATTTAATCAACTTTTACTTTAGAAACTCAAGGTCAAACTTAGATATGTGCATGAGCCACTTAGCCATATGTTGGTTTTATTATGGTTTAGAGTGCATGTACTTGAGTGGGTCAGTGTGGGTGATGACATAGGTTTTGTGATTAAGGAGGGAATGACTAATTTTGGTAGCTACAAAGACTAAGGTGAGGTAAAGCTTCTTGGTATGGGTGTACTGAGTCTCATACTCTATAAGTTTTTAAATTATATAGTAGATAACTTTCTCTTTGTTTTGTTCATCATGGTAAGTGAGCATTGGCCGTAAGGAATGGTCAATGGCAGAGATATAAAGATAGAATGGTTGATATTCTTTAGGAGGGGTAAGAACATGTGGAGAAATAAGGTACTCTTTGAGTGAATTGAAAGATTTTTGACAATCTTTAGTACACTTAAAATATGTATCTTCCTTTAGAAGAGGGTCAAAGGGTTGACATCTATTTGATAACTGAGAGATGAAGTGATGGATAGATTGGAGCTTTCCCTATAGACCATGGAGTTGCTTAAGGTGGGTTGGAGGTGGAATGTCAAGGATTACTCTAACTTTTTCAAGGTCTACTTTGATTCCTCAAAGAGAGATGATAAAGCCAAGAAGCTTTCTAGATAGGACCCCAAAAACACATTTCTTGGGGTTAAATTAGACATGTAAATGGATTAGGTACTCAAAGATAATTTTGAGAAATTCTAAATGATCCTTGTGATATTTGGATTTCCTGAGGAGATCATCTAAATAATTCTCTATGATTTTGTGGATAAGATCATGGAAGATGTAGGTCATCACACACTGTTACGTTGTTCTAGCATTCTTTAGACCAAATGACATGGCCCTAAAGCAGAAGGTTCCCCATGGGGTGATGAAGGAAGGATTATACTGTTCCTCAAGGGAAATTGATTATATCCTAAGAAACCATCCATGAGATATAACATCTCGTGGCCAATTGTATGATCAACAAGTTGGTTAATGATAGGCAAAGGGAAGTCATCCTTTGGACAAGCAAGATTGAGGTCATAAAAGTCAACACAGAGGAAAAGTCCATATGTGGGCTTGGTGATGGGAACAATTTAAGAAACCCATTAGAGATAGTCAATGGGTTGAATGAATTTGAAAAATAAGAGGTGTTTAAGCTCTTATTTGACTAGAAAGGTAATACAAGGGTATATTTTGTGAAGCTTTTGCCTAACTAGCTTAGCGTCGAGATGGATGATGATGTTGTGGAGAGATATAGAAGGATTGATTTTGGGCATATCTTGATAAGACTTAGCAAATACTATGGTTCGATCATGAGGGAAGGAAGGGTAATCTTGTCACTCTAAGGAATTTAAGGATTGACCAATTTTTACAATATAAGGGTTATTTTGAGTGCCCAAGTTCACATCGATAGTGGATTCATTTAACATGGTCTAGTTCTCAGGAGGAAGGGAGTTGTGGATAAAAGAATCCCTTACACCAAGATAGGTGAGAATGAAATCATAATCTTGATGTTAGATGGTGTGGATGATAGGATAATAATTTTCTACCATTTTAGGATGAATCAGAGGAAATGTTTTAGTTTGACCATCCTTTTGATAGGTTAAGGGGTCCAAACTAATAGTGTTGACTAAAAAACATTAGGAGGAATAGATTTGAAATCCTCAGAATTTGAAAGAGATGTGGTTGGTGAGGATGGAACATCCTCATCAATAGTGGTGATGGGTCTAGGTGAATCAGTGGGCTCTTCTGTTGAGATGAATATAAGGCCAAATAGCTCATGAGGTTTTTGGGTTTTGATCAAAGTTAAATCATGAGGTCCATGTTCATAATAGCCAAGGTTGAATCCCTTCTAGGCACACCTATGAAGGTATAATTTGGTAAATTATGATTTGTAGAAATAAGATAAATTAGAGGTAAATGGTCATATAAAAGAGATGGTGGAGGGATCAAGAAGTGAATGATCAAGTCCCCCATAGATGAAATTGGTTTGGTGGTTAGGAAGCTCAGAAGGAATGATGGTTCTAATATTGGGATCATAAGAAAGATCATGGTCAAAGTTCCTATACTCTTGAGGAGTAGGGAAGGTACCCAAGGCCAAAAGATGATATTCTCCTAATGAAAGACATTAGAACATAGGTTCAAAGGGGTCCTCTATGGGGATCTAAGAAGAAGGGATAAATGAGCTAGTTGAAGCTTCGTCAATGGTAGGGGTGGAATTGTTGTTGGTTGGTGGTGAGGTAGATGAGCGAGGAAGAAGATCATCATTGGGTTGATTTGTCATGTTATAAGATGCAAAAGGATTAGGGTCAACTTTTATGGTGATGACTTGACCCTCATGTTCAAACTTGACACATTGATGCAAGGTGGATAGGATACAACTCATGGTATGGATCTAAGGGCATCCAAGTAAGACATTGTATTGAAACTCACCTTTTACAATGTATAAGAGCTCTAGAAGTGTGTGAGGTCCCACGTGGATGAGGAGGATGACTGTACCCAAGGTTGTGGCCATAGTATCATTAATATAATAGAGGACCACTTTGGTTTTTATCATGATATTATTTAGTAGCTAGAGTTAGTCATAAGCATAAGAGGATATAATATTAATACTATCTCATCCATCAATCATCACCCTTTTCATATGGGTTTGATTGATGTATAAAGTGATGAAGAGGGGAGGATTGGGATCTTTAAGATGAATAAAAGGTATCTCTGAAACCTTGAATGTAATAAGGGTGGAAAGATGAATAGCTCTGATAAAGGCTATAAGAGGTTGAGGGTCTTCAAGTTGAACCTTTATGGATTGTAGGGCCTCTATTAGCACTTTCTTGTGATGGGGCAAGGTGTTGATCAATTCATATAGGTTCATGTTCACCAGAGTCTAGTGAATCTATTTGAGAACTACTCATTGGATAGATTCATATGGGTTGGAGGGAGAGACACCCAAGATGGATATTTTAGGATTTAGTGAAGGTGAAGGTGTTTGAGTTCAGTTGAAAGGTTGGAGGGTAGAAGGATATGCCCATGGAATGGACACTTTTTCTTTTCCCTTATCCTTTTGTTGGGCCTCAGATCAGGTAACCATATGGATAGTGTGGATAAGGGGAGGCATTAAGATGGAAGGTTGCTTCAGTATCACCTCAATCTTGGATGAGAGTGCAAGAGTGGGTGAGTGTTGGATAGTTGGTTTGGTTATTGGGTTGATAATGGGCTCAAGAGAGGTTCATCTAATAATAGATCATCCTTATCCCATAAATTATAGATAAGTGCTTGGAGAACTCTGTAGTTCTTTGTGTCATGTCTACGTGTCTTATGGTATGAGTAGATTAAACTTTCATTGAACCAGGATGGTTTAATACTTAAAGGTTCAAAGGGTTTGATAGGTGGTAGGCTTAAGGAATAGGTTTATAATAACCTTTGTAAAATGGTTGAATAAGGTTAAATCAAAGGTGTTAAGGGTGATGGGCTTTTATTTTTTGAGGTGGGAGCCTTCTTAGAAGTAGGCTTCACCATGGAAGTTGTAGGTAGTAGAATGGTTTTAGTAGGTGGGTTTGGTTTGGATTGTTTGGTGTTGGATGGTTTTTAGTTGGAAGGTTTAAAGGTGGAATATTTAGAGTTGGGTGATTGAGATGATGAAGGTTTAGATATAAGTGAATAGGTAGAGGTAGATAGTTTATCTAAAAATGATGGGGAGTTTGATGTTTTGGAGGGGGTAGGTAAAGGTAGAATAAAATGAGGAAGTTTAGCTTGGGTAGTTTTGGGAGGGTTGGCCTTCTTGGTATAAAGATGAGCTCCTGGGATGGAAGAAAGATGGGGTACCAAGATAGAAGGTAAGAGGGAAGGGGGTGGTATTTTTTTAGTTCTAGGTGGGAGTTTGGGTATCTCCACCTTCTTGGTTAGTTTAGTTAAGGTCTTCTTTGGTAGACTAGGTAGGGTTAAGTTCAAATTCAAAGATGGGTGGGTAAGGCTAGGAGTAGGAAGTATCCCTAAGATCTTGATAGGTTTGATTAAAGAGGTGTAAGGTGATTTGATTATTCTAGATGGAGATGGTTTGGATGGTTCTTCCATAGTTGTGAAGGGAGATGTGTTTGATGAAGGGATTGAGGTGATGATAGGTTTAATGGTGGATGAAAGTGAGGTTGAAGGTTCATGCTTATTTTGACAGTGGAGCCCAATATGGTGCTAAAATGTGGCTCAATACAAATTAGGTTGAGAAGAAAGTCAAGGTTTTGGATCAGTCTAAAGAAGGGTTTGTAAATTGGTTTGCTTTCTTGGGCATCAGATTCAAAGATTAAGATCATAGATTGAGGTAAGGGGATGGTTTTTTCACCCTTGTCCTTGATGAAAGGTTCCAAGATTTGGGAGGATGTTTCCTATATGGAAGGAGTAGATAATGTGATCTCCATTTGTGGAAAGGTTTACAAAGAGAGAGTGGGTGATTCCCTGATGGGGGAGGAAGGTGTGATGGCAATGGTTATCTCCCTTGGTGTTTATACCAAAGGAGATGTGGGTAAGTCTAATATATTGTCAAGTGAAGGAAAGGAGGTGGTTGATTCCTTTGTTTGGGTATCTAGAGGAATGGAGGGTGATTCTAACACTTCAATTAGTGGAGTGGAGAAAGAGGTAGTTGAGGCAGTGGTTTCCTCAACAATATGTTCATTGATAATTACATTGACTATAAGGACCTCATGAGTGTGACATGATTTTGGTTTATTGTCATTGTGATTGGTAGAAGGGGCATGATTGGGAAAATTTTGTCAAAAGATGTTGAGTGACTGATTTGAGGGTACATTGGGATTGTATAATGCAAGTTCTCCTTTATCAATCAAGTTTTGGACAATGGTTTTGAAGGTGTTTCACCTACTAATGTCATGTCTAATAATGCGATGGAAAGCATATAGATCATTATCATTGTACCAACCAGGCACTGGGCAAGAAACATCAAATTATTGGGGAGGTTTGATGGGGGGAAGTTGTATGATGTTGTCTTTGAGAAACGTTTCCAAAACTAAAGCATATGACTCCCCAAGTAGAGTGTATTGTTTTGAGGTATCTCATTTTTTATTTTGGGTTTGTTGATTAGAGGAGTTAAAGGAGTTGGTTTGGTTGGGTTGGTTGATAATTCAAGATGGAGTAGTTTTAAGGAAAATCACATTTGTAGTTGTCTTTGGTTTGGTGTTGGGGTAGTTAGATTGGTTGGTGGTCTTAGATTGGGAAGGGTCATTGGATTTGAAACTAGATTTTTTGTTTCTTAGTTTTAACTTTCCCTTGTTGATGGATCTGATTTCTAGTTTGTATGACATGGTGAAATCTTCATCAAAGGTTATAAATGTTTGAACCTATAGAGTAAGGGAAATGTATTTCACACAATCCTGAGAAAAATTTTCAATCAACTTAGGTTGGGGCAAAGAGAAAGAGATGGTTAATAAGACCTCTCTAACGAGCTACAAAATTAGAAATTAATTCGTCATCAAATTTCCTGATAGAATATAGGTCGATGATGGAAACCTTCTTAGAAATATTGATCAAAAAGTGGTCTAAAAAGGTTTGGGTTAGTTGGGAAAAAGAAAATATGGAGTTCTTAGTGAGATCACTATACCAATCTAATGTTGGTCTAGATAAAGACATAGGAAAGGTATGAAGGAGAAGAGCATCATCATGGGAAATCAAGTAGAAAGAATGCCAAAACACTCTTAGGTGTTGTTGGGGGTCCTCCTTGCTTTAGAACATATAAAATTTGGGTAGTTCCCATTGAGGAGGGTAAGGTTTGATAGGGATGGATGGTTGAATTGGTCATTATAGATTTGGTTGTAAGATAAGAGGTTGTGATCCCTAAAGATAGATGACTCTAGGTTGGTCATTTTATCCATCAACATTTTGACCAAATTTGTTTAGGGTGGGGTAGTTCCATAATTATATGGTAAGTTTTGATAAGGTTGGGTGGATGCAATATATGGATAACTTGTATAAGAGTGATAAGATGCACATGTTGGTATGCAGCCATTGAGGGTTGGGACGATGCGACATAAGGGTTAATGGGCATAAGAGGTTGGGTAGAAGATGGAGTTATGTATCCTTGTGGATTACGAACATAACATGGGTAGGGTGTGATACACATCCCTTCTCAGGGATATGCCTTTAGAGGCAGTTAGCGCTCACCACATGTCTAACTAGGAATCACCTCAAGTACTTCGATGGCTAGCCATATAGGGGTCTGGAAGAGGAGCTAGATCACTCTAGAGCTTTTGGCATGACGGCCAGTCCTCTATTAGTATCAAAGCTAGGTCTTGAGGTTGAGACTCACAGAAGCTGGTGGGCATGATCCACATCCCTTCTCAGAGATAGCCTCCAGAGGTGGTTAGTGTTCGCCACGTGTTCGATCAGGAATCACCTCAGGTGCTTCAGTGGCTAGCCATATAGGGGTCTGGAAGAGGACCCAGATCACTCTGGAGCTTTTGGCATGCAGTCTAAAAATAGTAAGTTTTTAAAAATAGTAATTCCTCAAATTTTATATTGTTGTAAATCATGGAAGTCAAACCAATTCATCTCCCTCGAGATTGGTGACCTTCCATATCCTCCCCACACCTTCAAAACATGTATAAATGAAGATGTAACCCAAAATGGAAAGTAGGCATCTCTTCTCAGAGATAAGCATATGTTTGGATCTACAAATTTGATCAATAAGACATCTCTTCTCAGAGATAACATTATTTGAATTGTTTTGTTCTTGTTTCTTGAATTATCTTTCAACCAAATATTTTGAGTTTTGGATCAGGGTGTCATAAGTATTTTTTGAGGAGTTGATATGGGTTGGTTTAGAGGTATGATTAGATTGGTATATTATTGAATTTATATGGATTGGGTAAGATGAATGGATAGTTTAATAGGTTGGGTATGAGTGGTAACTCTGGTACTGATAGGTGGAAGGGTAGAAGGTATATAAAGTACCACATTTTAAAGTGGGGTGGATATTGGTGGGTTGGTAGTGATAAGGGTAATAGTGTCAATATGGGTAGAATATATTCCCATAGTGGGTGGAGTATGAGTAACAAGAGGTGTGGTTGTCCCTATGTCGGAGGAATCATTGGTTGGTGTAGGGGGTGTTTAGTTATTAGTTGGGTTGTTTGATTAAATTTGGGTGGGGGTAGTAAATGAATTATTGGTAGAGGAAGATGTTTGAGTGATCATAGGTTAGGTATAGGTAGTGGCCATCATAATATGGGGAGGCATTTCATAAGGTGGGTCACTAAGAGAAACTGAAGCAGGGGTGCGGTGAGATAAGGTGTTGAGGTAATGTTAGAGGTCCACGGGGTTATTATCAAGGAAAGTGGTGAAATATGCATCACCTTGGACAACTATATGAGGCATGGTAGGGGGTAAAATGATGGGAAAAGCCCTCAACATCTGAGGTATACTCCATAGAGGAAGAAGAAGAGGAAGGTGGTTCTTGATTGGTTTGATTTCTCAACTATTGTCTACTAAAAACCATATGAGAAATAGAGAGGGATAAAAGAAAGCTCACAACTCAAACACAAAGCAAACAAAAGAAAATATTTCAAGGCAATCAAAACATACACTAGAGTGAATTTAAAATCTAAGGGTACCTTTTATCTCGCTTTTGGCTTATGACTTAGTTGGAAAGTGTGAAGAAGAACTTAGTTTGTAGAATAGAGGAAGTCTATGATTGGTTTCAAGTGTTCAAGGCTCTCAAAAGGATCTATATTGTAAATCAATACATGGCTTGGTATTGGGGCCTACCCCCTCACTTCACACACCACAATGATAAGGATGTCGAGTGCTTAACCAATATATACCAATTTTCAGATTTTAACTCAACTAGAGAGCTGAGTTTTGGTTCTCTTCTTGGTAATGACCTCCAAATAAAATAGCCAAAGGGTGAAGGTGATCTGGTAGGAGATGAAACCCTATTCAGGCCTTATGTCAATTGTTTTAATTTTTAAGTAATTTAAGTGGTTTGATATAGTGTGGATAAAGAAGTGAAACTACGATTGATTACTTTGCTTTTAATTTAACTAAATGAGCTAAACATGAAAGTAATCAATGTATGCAAGACTTATTTTATACGCAAAATAAATTTTTATTTCCTTATATGAGCATAGAATAAGGAATAAAAGGGCACCTAGATGCTACTAAGTCCCACCTATCATGCCAGAATGTTTCTCTCATTTTTTGTTTCTTTCCAGTTAAAGAAGAAATAAGAAACTAAATGTAGTTATGTTAGAATAACCTATGTGTTTTTATGTGCATGATCTAGATGATTGCAAAGAGATCCTCTTTATCTTTGGAAGAATGACCTATAGATAAGAAATCACTAATACAAAGGGGTTATTAGATGGGTAGAAATGTGAACTTCCTAGTGTAATCTAGATCCAAGAAGCGTGAGCTTAGTAGGAGGTTGTCAATCCACACTCTTAAAATAGTTAATTTGAAAGAAATAAAGATGAAATACTTGCATCAAATGATAGAAAAGATTGAAAGGAAATTCAAGAATAAATAAAGGCTTGATAAAAGAAATAGACTAATTAAGAAAATAGTGGGCCAATACTAATGCTAAATAGATCAGGTTGGGTCCAGAAAATAGGTGGGGTCTTTGTGAACAAGTAGGGACATAAAAAGTGGAATTTGGTTGAGGGTAGGTAGGTATAAATGGGTAGGTAGGTAAAAATAACTTGTTATTATTTATTACCACAATGACCATCAGTGGTCAAGGTGACCATTAGTAGTTAAGCTAACCATCAGTAGTTGGGTGATTGTCGATGGTTGAAGGTGACTGTCGGTAGTTGCCATGGGTTCTGAAAGTGTTCACAAAAGAGTATGGTTTAGGTTGTAAAAAGGGGTCAGTAAGTATTCCAAGGTTCTGGTTAAGGTCAAGGGGTTAGAAGATGTTATGATAAGGGGTCTAGGTCAAAAACCAAATAAACAAAGCTTAATAAACTAGAAATGTACTTAATTAGTTGTTTGATTGCTAGTGGTTGATCTTGGAGTAATTTTGGTAGAGTAATGGTACTTTGCTTGAAGAATAATTTTGGTAGAGGTTCGGGTCTCTGTCATAGATGTTGACTTGAAAAGGGAGAACCTGTAAAGAAGTTTGATAACTCCTAATAACTGTTGGTTACTTGATTACTAAAGGGATGATTGATACTTGGATTGATTGATCCTTTTTCCACCTCTTGCTCCTCTCTTTTATAGGCAAAAGAGATGGAGGTGTAGGTTCTAAAATGGGTGTAAACTCATTACACAAATTTAATTCTTGATGCATTAGCTCATTGTAAAAGTTAAATTATGATGTTTTTGTGTTCACACATAGACCAAGTTTGGGTGTTCATGTGTTAGGGACATGACTATTGATGATCAGGGTGATCGTCGGTAGTTGAGGTAACTGTCAATGGTTGAGTGTCGAAAGTTAAGTTCGGTAAAAAGGGTAGGTTAGTGAGTTGGTTTATCTAGTCAACTAAACTAACTTAGGGTCATGATCAAAGGTTTGGTAATGACCTGAACTATCATGTGCAGTTTTCTAGTGTTTACAATGACATATTTAAAATTTTGACTCTTATTTCTTTGAAGTAAACATCAATTTGTGCCTCATTACTCATAGTGATTTATCTTATTCAAGATCTATGGTTTAATCACTTGTTTCATTCCACTTTTGACATGTATTATATCATATATATACATTGTTTAATATGATGTTATACATAGAACATATATACAGATATACATCTACATTAGTCATACATATATCTAGTGCTTAATTAATGCATTATTATACATAACTTCTTGTGTACTTGCAATACCAAAATAACAAAACCAATACAAAATATGAAAATAAAAACTTATTCTAAAAGATAAAACATAAAATAATTTTTTATCTAAGTCATACTTTTCATATCATGCCTATTGTACCTAGAAATTTTCTACATTCATTGTTCCACAAGTGCTTCTCATGATACATTTTGAGCAGGTAAGATGCATAATATTTAGGTTATGTATGGTTATGGACTCATCCATGCCTTTTTTTTTGGGGGGGGGGGGGGATTTGGGGGTGAGGGGAGTGGGGGGGGGGGTGTGGTTGTGGTGGGGGGCATCAACATTTATATACAGTAGTGATTAGTACATGGTGACATATTTCTAGCTTTTATCCAATTACTATATTGAGACACTTTATATAGATCATATGTCTTTCATTTTTATTTATGTAGATTATACACATCTTAATTTTGAATATGGGGGTATCAACATGAATTTATTTACATATCATTAGTACATAGATGAATACATTTTATATCACTTGCCTTATGATTGATATTTATCTTAGTATCATACCATCTATATTTATATGACTAATATTTGGGTATCATCAATACATAATTAATTTAACATATTCTTGTACATAAATTTATTATTTTATATGTTGTTCCTTTCATGTGGATTCCTCCTAGTGAATTATTTCATTCTTCTATCTTATTGATTTCAAATTAGTGTTTGTTTTCTATTTTCATTGATATCCTTTTAGACACTTATTTCATGTTGGTTGTTATGTGTCATTAGCCTTGACCATTTAATTATTGATCCACTTCTTAGCTCTTGAATTGGTTTCCTAATGATGCTAACACATTTATTGTGACCTTCAGTCATAACATGCATTGATTTTTTAATGAATCCATAAATTTATTAGAATATTTCTCATATTATTCTTCTAGTTTATGGCCCTTTCTACTCTCTTTTACATGTGTGGCCCTGTGTCTTAGGGAATTGCACCCACACTTATTCCTTATTGGCCATATATATATATATATATATATATATATATATATATATATATATATATATATGTATATATATATATGTATATATATATATATATATATATGTATATATATATATATATATATATGTATATATATATATATATATATATATATATATATATGTATATATATATATATGTATATATATGTATATATATATATGTATATATATGTATATATATGTATATATATATATATGTATATATATGTATATATATATATATATATGTATATATATATATATATATATATATATATATATATATATATATATATATATATATATATATATATATATACACATTTTTTTCCAATGGGAGCATGGTACCCATTGTTTCTATGTGAATAGTTTCATTGATCACATATTTCTCCCAATGGGGGCATGACACCCATTGGGTAAAACACACCCCATTACTCAAGATATCACATGGGGACCCTTTTAATTTATCATTTATATTTTATTTACATATTCTTGCATATAGGTATGACTTCATTTGTGAATTCCACTCAAATTTTAGAGATTAGGTTTCATTTCTAGTCTCTAACTCATGAGACAGATTTGGTTATAACTTTGACATAACTTCACTTGCTTATTAGTCCAAAATGATTAAGACTATCCTTTAAAATAATTAAAACAATAGAGACTGACCTTTTGAAGTTCTCTTAATTGATTATAATTTATGCATCATCAAAATATATTCTTCATATAATATTTAAATATAGATTCTTGTATGATCATGTTGTTGTTTATTTGGCCTTGCCTAGAAACATTTGCCTTGCGATTCATAGTTGATTTTTTTATCTTATTATGATCTTTATTCACTTATAGTAGATTCAAAGGATCATGTTATTTATTTGAAATGTTCATTCAACTATTAAAATGATTTGTTTCACTTAGACTAGTGATTTTTTGGTCAAATTCTACATTGAAATATGACTTTATTTATGTTTTTGAATTTTTGATTATATAGAATTTCATGTTTGCTAAGCACTTTTTTAATATTCCATCGACTAACCTATTAATTATTTCTTGAAGTCATCTTGGTCTTGTTTTGTTTGTAGATATATTTTAAAGTTTTCCCAACCATCGATCTTTATTCAGATGTTGAAGGCCTGCTAACTTAGAGAGTTTTACAGTCAAATATTTTCAAAAAATGTCTAGGTATTTAAAAAACCCTAGAGTACCAATATTACAACACTTGGAATAATCTCCAAATCTTGGTGGATCAGGAGTGAACTGATAGTGATAAATCTATGATGTCTTAGGATTGTCACACTTAACACTAGCATGGGAACTCATACGATGATAATATTAACCTAAATATGGCATCAATAGAGTTTATTTTATAATAATTTCTAGGTGAGTAGAGAAACAAGATATATCCATGTGTCATCATCCCACTAACCTAGAGATGATGTCAACATAGTTCCTTGTATGGTCATTTTTGATTTAGCAGAGAAGCGAGAGCCATCCACATGTCATCATCCCACTAACCTAGAGATGAGGTTAGAAGAGTTCCTTATATGGTCATTTTTAGGTGAGTGGAATATTGAGAGATATCCATGTGTCATCATCCTTCTAAATTTAAGATGATGTAAATATAGTTCTGTATATGATCATTTCTGGATCAGTAGAGCAATGAGAGTCATCTATGTCTGATCATCTTGCTAACTTAGAGATGATGTCAACAAAGATACTTGTATGGTCATTTATAGGTGAGTGGAGTAGAGAGAGTCATCCACATGTCATAATCCTATTAACCCATAGATGATATCATTAATGCTCCTTGTATGGTCATTTCAAGGTGAATGAAGCAATGAGAGTCATCTATGTGTCATCATGTCATCAATCTAGAATATGATTTTAGTAGAAGACATTGTCACCAAATATGCAAAAGACTTCAAGTCAATAGACTCATAAAAATTAGTATTTAATTAGACATTCAAGCATCCCCATCAACATACAATGAACCTAAAGTTGATGTCCAAAGTGAAGAATAAGTAATAGTTTGGTGTGACTATAGGAAAAGACTACAAGTATATGAGATCTGGTGACTATAAAAATTAAACCCAAGCATTTTAGATCATCCAGAACATATATTTAGTTAAAAATAACTTACATTGAATATTAGTTGAGATGATCATAGGATGAAATGAGCATGGAGATGGTAATGGCCAGAGCATTGGCAAAGATCTAGGTAAAGGTAAAGGCTGAAATTGAGAAGATTGTTCCCAACTCCAAGGTAGTATCAACCCAAAGGATAGGGATATAAATAGGTTCATAAATAGTACATAATGTGCCTATTTATAGATTGGAACAATCCATTTTTATAATATTTCTTAGGTCTCAACATTTAATAAGGAAAGGATTTCATTTAAAATAAGTTGGGTTCACTTGAAGTTAAACATGAGAAATTGGGAATCGACAAAGCTAATACATGGACTAAAAAATCAATCATTGGGATTAATTTACCCAAAAACCCTAAATATTGTGTCCCAAAGTTCACTCTAAATGATGGAATGTCTAAAGAAGAACATGTTACATCCTACAAAACATCCCTCAAGGTTATCAATGTTGAACATGAAGATGTTGTTTGTAGGTTATTTCCCTTTACCTTTATAAATCAAGCTTAAGATTAGTTCCTTAACCTCCCATAGAATTAAATCACAAGATGGAATCAATTGAATACCATGTTCTTACCCTAGTTTGGTCAAGTAATCAATCCAATCATCTTATCCTTAAATTTACTTACATGAGAAAGGAATCCAATGATCCTATATGTAATTTTAATGCACATTTTCAAAAGATGTATAGTAGGGTAACATACTGGTATAGGCCAAATGCTTAATTAGCCTTAGTAATGTTAAAAATGATTTAGATATGTGGATTGCCACTTTATTAATGAGAGATCCAAATATTAATGATTTTCCCCTTGCATATGTAAAAGTGATAAAATTAGATAGACAACTCAATCCTCAAGTGCACATGTTGGCTCTCATTCCCAGTGTTCTCCTAAACATGTCAATGTTAAGCTTAATCCTTCTTATAAATCAAAATGTCAGTGTTAGCCTTTCCTAATCATGAATCAATTTCCATTATCTCATTTTTCCCATAATTAAAACTTTGGATTTATAAATTTATCTAGTAATGAATTAATGCCTTAGTATTATAATTAAACCTTAGTTCTGGTTGTAACCAATAATACGTAGAATTCCCCTTAAGTTTCAACCAAACTTGAGTTGGATGTAATCCAAAGAATGATCCAAATATTGAGCAATGATTCTTTCTGAACTTTAAAAAACAAGTAGTTACTTCAATTAGTGTAAATGCAACTTTGAATTTCACTTATAAATGTAATTATGGAACCTTTAATATAGTTGATAAACAAGTTAAGTCATCATCCAAAAAATTACCTAAGATTAATATTATGGAGATAGCCTTGTCTAACTACTCTCCTGTACACAATATAATCCAACATGGATAACTTGATTGTGTTCATTTTTGTCTAGCCTTGACATAATGTTTAAGGAAATTGAAGAATATGAGGTTATCCTAAATGATCAGAATACTTTAAGTAGTTCATATGTTCCTAGTTCATAAAAATTTCCTAATACAACAATGGTCTTAAAAACTCTAGATTTTCCTAACATAGAATATAATGATACTGAAGATAACACCAATGATATCCAAGCTTTACAATAATACCAAATATGAAACTATACTCTTATTATTATAACACATTAGCCTTTGACTACCTCAACTCTATTAGATAATGTTGTTGCACCTCGTGATCCTAAAGATAGAAATGATCCACTTACACCAAAATTAGGTGACAATCAGCCATCCACTAACAAAACTATTTATAACATCATGGAAGACATGAATAATTTAAAAACAAACATAAAAATTCATGAATTAGCATAAATCACTAAATAAAGGGATTTGCTTCTTAAGTCTCTCACACAGAGAATAGTCAACCCAAAAAAAAAGAGCCCAACTAATACCAATGTTGTAATACACAAGACTAGGACTAAAGTACCACCATTCTTGCTTACAATCATAATTTTTGGTAAAATATCCATAATTGTCTTATAGATTTTGGTGCATCAGCTAATGTTATGCCTATAGGTGCTTGCAAGAAACTAGGACTAGTTACTATGAAATCAGACAAAGTAGTAGTTTAGTTGGAAAAATATGAAGTAAACATTGTGGGAGAGATATTTAATGTCCATATTTACTTACAAGTAGAACCAATAGTTTAATAATTCATAGATATATAAGTAGTTGAGATTCCAAAAGTCTATGGCATGCTATTAAGTAGAGTTTGGTTGAGATCGCTCAATGGCTATATGGAAATAAATTTTTCCCACATGGGGTTGTCATGGAGAGGAGTGGAAAATAAAATTAGAATTGATAAAGAGCCATGAATGAAATTTATGATAACAAATTACAATGCAATCAATGAACAAGTTAAATTCACTTCTATAGAGGCAAGTGTTTATACTTTGTCAAACAAGCCATTAAAGAAGAAAATGTCTAATCATGATCAAAATTTAGGTATGTGGTCACTATATTTGGATGGATCATGATCTAAACAAGGATCTAGGTTAGGTATTATCCTCATTGATCCCAATGGTAAAATATATGTTGTAGCGTATAGATTACAATTTCCTTGTACTAAAAACATGACAGAGTATGAAGCCTTAATCTTGGGTCTACAGTTTGCAATAAGGTTTGATGTATATGAATTAAGAGTCATTAATGATTCAATATTGGTTATCAACCAGGTAAATAATAAATTTCACTAAAATATTTCCTATTTAAATAAGTATGAATATCGTGCTTGGGATTTAATTGAATATTTTAATGATTTTAACATTTTAGTCATTCTTAGAGCAAAGAATGTTATGGTTGATTCATTTGTTGTCTTAATTTTTAATCTCACACCATTAGACAAGGTTGACTTGAAAATGTTTTCCATGGAATCAATTCCTTATACCTTTATGCTTAATAATGTCAAACATTTCCAAGTTTTTAATGATGGTAAGTAAATTCTTTATTTCCTATATAACTCCAACATTTTTGATGCGCAAGTAATTGATAAGGATGAAAGATTCAATTTTTGAGAACAATTATATAATTCTAATGGAGTGATTCAACTCAAACATAATCATATTCCAAAAGGCATGCTATAATTAAATATATTATTTGATTTGGATATTATAGTGACTAAATCATAGAAGGAGCCTCAATTGAATCAAGAATCCTAAATTATCGACATAGGAACTCCAAACAAGCCTAAAAATATGGTGGTTGGGCCTGATGTAGTAATGAAGAGATGAAATCATTGAATAAGATGATTTTTCACTATCACAATATCATATCATGGAGATACAATGACCTAAAGATGTTTGAACCTTATGTTATGACACATGGCATTCCCTTGAAGCCTAATTTGAGGCCCTTTTGGCAATGTCAAATTTCAACCAATCCAGTCTTGGAATCGCTCATCTTGAAATAAGTCTAGAAGATGTTATCAGTTGGCATTATCTTCCTTATACATAATTCAACTTGGGTGGTAAACTTAATACATGCAAGGAAGAAAAATGGATAAATTTATCTTTGTGTATATTTTATAAATCTTAATCATGCATTAGATAAAGACAAATATCCCCTGCCTTCACTTGATGAGGTCATCCAATAAGTTAATGGTTTTAAGATGATTTTTTTTTGGATGGATTCTTAGACTACATCTAGATCTTAGTGGATAAAATAGACATATCTAAAACAATATTCACCACTAATTAGGGTACATATGCCTACAATAAAATCCCATTTGGTTTACTTCATTTTACTACCACATTTTAACAATCTATGGACACTAATTGCAAAGGCATAATTGGAAAGTGCATAGTCGTATACATGGATGACCTGATTGCATTTTCTAAATGCATATCAAATCACTTGAGTCATCTAGAGAAGGTCTTCAAATGCTATAGAAGGTTTGGCATATCAATCAACCCCCAAAAATGTGTCTTTTATGCAATGCAAGGTAAAATTATAGACCACATTATTACCAAATAAGGTTTATAAATTGACCTAAAGCAATTTATTGTTATTTCAAAAATTTAACTATGAAACAGTAAGAAAGAGCTGAATTCATTTTTTGGCAAAATCAATTTTGTATGAAAGTTTATATATAGTTTTGTCAAGATTACTAAAACTTTGAATGCCATGTTAAAACAAGAATTAAGGTAGAATAGGATGTTTCTTCTCAGAGGGCATTTCAAGACATCAAGAATGTGATTATGTAAGCTCTAGTGTTGGTTAGCCCAAATTATGGTAAGGATTTTTATCTCTACTATTTTTCCCCCAATCATACAATTACATCTATGTTAACACAAATATTCAAATATGAAGAGCACCCTATACCATTTATGAGCACATATTTAAAACTTGAACTAAATTACCCTATGCTAGGTAAATAAGCCTACGCAATGGTGAAGGAAGTCATAATGTTTCATAATTATATATTGAGGAAAAAAGTACATGCCATAGTTCTAGACCTTAAAGTCAAATAAATGCTAGGTCAAAATTGAGTTGGGTGAAACAAGAAGGTAGGTTACTTAGCTTCAAGAATATAACAATGAAGTAAAACCTGAAAGATTGGTACATGGTCAAGGTTTGTCTAAGTTAATTTTAGAAGTTGATCCCAATATATCCATTGTAGAATTTGATGGATTTAAAGTTTAATGTAGTCCATGGTATGATCCAATTATCTATTACTTTATCTATGAAAAGCCACCATTCCATTTTGGTAGAACACATAGAAGAGCAATGAGGTTGAAAGTTTCATGCTATATGATGTAAACAGGAGTGTTATCTTATAGGAATCATGAAGGGATTTTCTTGATATGGTTGTCTAAGAATCAAGCACAAGACACAATGATCTCATTTCATGATAAGCTAGGAAATGGTCATCCTTTTGGTAATGCCATTAAACACATAATTTTTAGAGTTGGATATTATTGGCTAATGTTATTCAAAGATGACTATGCACAAGTACTTGTCATTAATGTTAGGTCTTTTCGAAGAGATATATTAATGCTCCCATGTTGTTGTAACTAGTGATACATGAATGCCCCTTTGCCTAGTGGGGTATAGACTTTATTGGGGTATTAAATCCAAAATCTTCAAGTAGCCAAAGGTTCATTCTCACCACTACTGACTATTATACAAGGTGGACTAAATCCAAATAAACAAGGATCAATACAACTGAAGAAGTTATTACATTCCTAGAAGAGTACATTATAACTCACTTTGGGACTCCTCGAGTACTTAATTGTGAAAATGGGCCTACTTTTTAATTATTTGAATCGACTAAGTGGGCTTATTATAATGAAATTAAACTAAATTTATCCTCAAAATATTATCCTTAGGTAAATGGTTTGGTAGAGTTTACGAATAAGAATTTTCTAAATTCCATGAAGAAAGCAAATTAATCAAAACCCACAAAATTGGAATGTGCTACTCAAATACACCTTATGGGATGACAAAATAAGACATAAATAAATATTTAAAAGTTCCCCTTTCTTTTTTGTCTACAGAGTGGAGCTAATTTTCCCATTTCAGCTCAAGAAACCCACTTATTAGTTCATACAAGAGTATATAGAGGAAGATTTGGGAATTCAATCTAGATTGTTGGAATTGATACCATTAGAAGATAGGTGAGATGAAGCTTTATAATGTTTTATCAAATCTCAAGAACTTTTAAAGAGATTATTTGATTGAAAATCCCAAGTGAAATCCTTCTGTGTTTCAGACTTGGTCTTGTTATGGGACAAAGCCCATGGGAGAAAGGGTTAGCATGTTAAGTTTAGTCCTTCTTGGATTGGTCCTTACCAAATATCTAATATTTTGGGATGAAATGCATTCACACTGAGAGATTTCCAATTCAAGGACTTTCCTCTACAAATTAATGGACAATACTTGAAGCATTAATTCATAGATGCTCTATCAAATAATATGTTTGAGTGAAGATATTGAGGTTCCATTGTGTATATATTTTGTATAGATTTTTTTTATCATCTTAGTTAGTGTTTCTTGCTTTGTTGTGTGTTCTAGTGTAGTCTTATTTTGTTCATTTATTTGTTTTCTACTTCTTTCATATGTTTTTGTTTCCCCCCTCCCGCAACATGTTTAAGGCTGGTTTATGTTTTTATTCTTGAGTGGTTTGTAATATGCCTTTTGAAATTTGATCAGATATATTAACATGTTTATTATGATAAATTAGTTCTTGAAAGGGAAGTCTTTGACATTCTTGAATATAAGTATTAACATGATAAGAGAATCAAATTTTTAAATAATAAACATAATTATCAATAATACTATGCCAAAATAATGTTTTGTTCTTATGCTCTCATAAGCAAGGAACTTCAAATTGTGGATAATAAAGTATGATAGTTTTTAGTTTTGTAAATTAGAATATGAATGATTTTTAAATAGTTGTATAGGATACTATAATTTTTTGTATGCATTTCTATAATATTAAAGGCCTATGATTGAAAATAGAATGTGTGAATTATAAAAACATTTTAAGTTATTGTTGAAGCCATCAAACTACACTTAATGTGACATTTGAAGCAAAATGCAAACATTGAATTGAGTTAGACATATATTAATAGCTATGAATTTTATGAGTCTATCACTAATTCCATGGATTAGTCCCAACCCTTAATGGGATGAAAACTAAAATATTTTCAAAATAAATAAATCAAAAGGAAATTGAATAAAATGCAAAATCCAATTATTTCCTTGAAAGGGTGATTCAAAAAATCTCTATCACAGGATTTTTGTCCTAGTTGGAAATGGATCAAGGCTTTGAGAAAGACTAGAGGTATCTCTATCAAGGATATAGATGTCTGGATGGCATCTGAGTAATTCCCATTCCATTCCCCTTACTCCAAACATCCAAATTATCCTTCTTGTATATTCTAATTGTTTAGACAAGTTTAAATTTCTTTATGTGAATTTAAGAGCTATAAAAGAATCAATAATTTTTAACTCATATTGATGGTGTTAGATAGATTTTCAACTTAGTATGTCACATATTGATGTAGACTTTAGTGCTTTTATTTTATGGGTCTATCTAAAGGACTTGTTTGTGGTTTTTATTTTTTATGTTTGCGTTTGATGATTTACATTCTAGGTCTTGAATGTTGAACAAATTTTTCCCCATGGAAGTCACCATTAGTGGGGTCTAACACGTGCTATTACTTGAGATCTCACATGCGAAACCTCTTATTTAGCATAGTTATTTTTTTCCACATTCCTACATAATGGTGTGAATTCATTTATGAATTCTACTTAAATTTTAGATATTAGGTCTCATTTGTAGTCTCCAACTCATGAGTCAATTTTTTTTATAAATTTGACATAACTTCACTTGGTTATTCATTCATGATGATCAAGACTATCATTGTCAAAAATTTAAGAAATAGAGACTGACCTTTTGATGTTTTATTAAGTGATTCTATTTTATTTGTGCATAATCAATATATATTCTTCATGTAATTTTAAATGTTAAGTGAAATGTAGGTTCTTGCATGATCATGTTGATGTTTATTTAGCCTAGCATGGAAACATTTGCCTTGTGTTTCATAGTTGAGATTTTTGATTCTATAATGATCATTATTCTCATATACTTAGTTCAAATTCTGAATCAAAGGATCATATTATTGATTTTAAATTTTTATTTAGCTCTTAAAATGATTTATTTCACTCAAACTAGTGATTTTTTTGGTAAAGTCTACATTTAAATTTGACTTTATTTATGTTTTTTGGATTTTTCTTCTACATAATTTCATGTTCACTAAGCACTTTATTTATATTTCATCAACTAACATATTAATTATATCTTGA